>CABFVX010000891.1:118489-136590 GCA_902151425.1 Timema shepardi
CCCCCCCCCAAGCAACACTTTTATTTGCTTCAAACAAACAGAAAAAAAAAATCAATCTCGCTAAAAGTGTACATTTTTAAAGATTCGAGATTAAGATTCTGATTTGAGAAATATAGGATTTGGCCCATGTTCAATCGACTGTGCAAGGAACTTGTATATATTGAATTAATCCAAGTCATAACTGTTAGCTGTTTATAAAAATAGCTTGTTGCGAGGCTAAATCGATTTGCAATTTTTTTAGGAGTTAAATAAATTAAAATATGTTTAGCTTTTGATCTACAGATGACTTGTATAATGGGGCTTAAACATTTTTAGAGAAGAGTTTGCATGTTCCAAAAGTATCGAGATAATTTCTCTTTTCATTTAGTTTCAGTTACTTTAAAATAATTTAGCAATTAAAATGTTTAACTCAAACCTATTATTTGATTTTTTATCTTATTTTATGGTAAAGATAAATTATAATTTTTATAATCAATTTATTGAATGTTTGAGAGAGTCTAACTATATTCAGTTAAACCATATTAGTGTGTAAAGAAGTAGTAATGATATCCAAGTAGCCGATTAATTATATAAAGTTTATTGGAACTAATTAATTTAGGATGTTTTATAAAACATTTTATCAGGAAATATTTTTTTTTACATTGCTTTGCATGACGGTGCTAATCTTAAAGATATAAAAGCTGAATACAAAAAACAGTTTTTACATTGCTCAATTATTTTTATTTAAAGTAAAATTATTCTTCACCTTGAATAAACCAATAAAGGTGCAAATGAAACATAGCTCAAGTTGAAACATTCACAATAATTTACTTTTAATTTAAGGTATTAGTTGAGCTTTTTTTAAAAATCAATTTCAGTTTGCTTTCAACTGGATAATGTAATACCAAAATTAGGTAAACAAAACTTTTACTCAAACTATTGTTACTACCAGGGCTTTGGAGTCGAAGTCGTAAGCAATTTTTGCGTGAAGTTGAAGTTGGAGTTTGTAAAAATGTACAGACTTTGGCTTCAAAATAAAAACTTTTATTATTATAACAATATATGGTAAACACATAATTTTGATTTTATACTTTTTTTGTTCTTTAGAAGCAATATTGTATTTATGATTTACAAATTTATTCAAATATAAATTCACAATATCAAAGAAGTTTCCCATGAAGTTGTCTGTATTAGATCATTTTACTGCAGTAAATTTGTTATTACTAATTAATACACCTTAGCAATATTTATGAAGGAATAGGTTTGAGGGTGACCTGGTGGTCTAGGGGTAAGATGTCAGACTTCTGTGCTGGCGGCCGGGGTTCAATCCTAGGTCCCGGCACAGATTTATCTGATTTCCAAACCCTTCCTTCACCTCTGACAAGATGTGTATTAATCGCAACTTGTGAATGTGTGGAATGCCAGGCCTCCATCGTGGTTCGGATCCCACGTTAAACTGTAGGTCCTCCATTTCATCTCACAATCACCCTACCATGACACATTAGCGTAAGTGCGTATAACCCGAACGGGTAGTAAGACGCGGTGCTAATAATAATAATAATAGGTTTGAGTTGTATTATAAGTAGGATAATAGAAAAATATAGGAGTTGGAGGCTTTATGTTCAGACTCCACAGCCCTGGTTATGATAAATAGTGACATTTGAAAAACTGTAAACCACTAGCACAACAGTTTTCCGTCAATTAAAAGAACTAAGTTTCATCATTTAACGAGGCCACCGTCTTACAAATTTAACTCAACAGGCAAAAATATCTGCTTAATACAAAGTATTACACTTATTAGTATAGTATGTTTCTGCTTTAGCAATAAATGTTTAGATGAATTTCATTTCTCATAAGAGTGACACGACATATTATCTGATTGTGAACGCAACCCTCGAGATCTTAGTTACATTCACCTCTTCCTAATATGGTATGAGAGAAGTGGCCATCTGCGGCTGGGATATACACATAGCCAACTTGTAAAATTATGGACACATTGAAAAACTACTGGTAATTTTTTTATATATATGGCTAATTTTTCATTTATGTTAGTTTTACATTTATAACAATAATAAGACTATCAATCAATCTCGATAGGCTTTTTAAGCACCGCGTCACTACTCGTTCGGGTTCTGCTTGTATGAGATGTACTCGCATTTATGTGGGGAGAGAGTGGAAATCCATTTTGGAAAAACTAACCTCATTATACCCAATCAAGATTTGAACCTTGATCTCCCCGTCATTGGCAGTCAAGTCTACTGAGGCAGTAGCGCATTAGACGACACGGTCACTGAAACAGGTGACCTCGATGGTCTTTTGGTAAAGTGCTACCTCAAGACCTGAAGTTTGCGGGTTCGAACCCGGCCGAAGGTAGGCGCATTTTTATCGAGCAATACAAATCTGTAGCACAACTCCCCTTCGGCGGGGAAGTAAGCCTACCAGTCCCTTGTAAATTGAGCCAGTTCTAAATTCAATCTTTCTCACCTTTAATACATTAGTGTAATTAGTACATAGGCATATAACCTGAACAGGTAGTAAGACACAGTGGTAGTAAAGAAAATGTGCATGCCTAACACATAAACGTAGTTAGTACCTTAACAGGTAGTAAGATGTGGTGCTAAAATATATATATATATATATATATATATATATCATTCTTGCCATGTAACAACATCGACTTCTAACTTAAACTTCAGTCACATTTTATCTCCCGAGGAAACTCTCTGTAACGTTTTGTTAGTATTTTGCCTCCACCGACACTTTCTATTCCGACATTACCAAGGGAAGTGCTATGGTTTAGTCCTCTCACTTTTTAATACAATAGTCAGTTTATACTGTCAACAAATAATGCTATGCAATATAAATAAAAAAATGTATTTCTAAAAAAAACTGAGCCAATGTTTTTTTTTCTTTCTAATTGCAGGATAAATCACTCAAATTTTTATTTTTTCTGATTAGCTTGCCTAGTTTTGTTATAGTTTTAAGCCAAATGGTTTTGAATACATCGTTTTGTTAGAAATGCTCACCAAGTGCATTAGATATATAAATAGATAAAAAAAAAAACATGATTGTGCTACTTACAAATGGTTACTAAATATTTATTTCAAATGTAAATGTTTTAGTAGACCACACCATAGAGACAAAATTATAATTAAAACCTCTCTCTTTCTTTTTGTACTTGTCGATACTCATTCGGTTGTGTGTGATATATTTTATTTATTTGCAAATTATGATGAATTTTGTATTTGTTTTAGTTATATTTGTATATTTTTTTTATCAAATGTGACAAGAGCAGACAACAGCTATGTACAGGCTGTGGGTCCGTGATCAATTCTAGGTATATGTGTATGCTTTGTTTTAAACTTTTTAAAAGTAATTATTAGCATAGTCCCATTTTTGTTTCTTCTTCTTCTTCCAATAAAAATAACACAAACAGGTTTGGCTGAGCTAATGAAGATGTGTAGTTCTATAGTTTGATTGCAATAAACAAAAGGTTTGCCGTTTTTCTCGTTAAAACCGATACCTAACTGAAGAATTTTTCACACTCTAGATGTTTTGGTTTGAACACTTGCTGTCTAGTTATAAATTAAACTATTTATTTCATTCAAATATCTATTCTAATGGAATAAAATAATGTGAGATCAAGTCATGGCATTCAGTCAGACAAACCTAATAAAGATAATTCTTTTTTTACTCTTAATGGGAGGATCCGTTTTAAGTGTGCAAACGCTTACTATAGGATCCTTATAAGAGTAAAAACTCATATTAAAGCATACTTGTAAGAATACAAACTCATTGAAGGGTCCTTATAAGAGTACAAACTCATTTAAAGAATTCTTTCAAGAGTACAAACTCATAATGAAGGGTCCTTGTTAGAATACTAACTAATATTGAAGGATCCTTTTAAGAGTACCGACTCGTTTAAGGGTTTTGTAAAGTACAAACTCATATTGAAGGGCCCTTCAAAGAGTACAAATTCATATTGAATGGTCCTTTTAAAAATCAAACTCATAATGAAGAACCCTTGTAAGAGTTCAAACTCGTTGAAGCATCCTTTTAAGAGTACAAACTTATATTGAAGGTCTTCTAAAGATTACAAACTCATTAAAGGAATCCTTCTTGAGGTACAAAACCATAATAGAAGGATCTTCGTAAGCGTGCACTACTGTTACTCGTGTAGATTACACACAAAAATAAATAGTGGAAACAGTAGATTAATTTAATTTGTAAATTCTAATAAATTGAAAAATGATACCTGAACACAGGAATCGAACTTGGGACCTTTGTCTTAGTGTGCTAATGCGTGTATTTGTGCTATTGGCACCATAAATCAAAGGTCCCAGAGTTGATTCCCATTTCCAGGTGTCATTTTTCAATCTATTAAAATATGATTCTGATAGAGCTGGTTTCTGTAATCATAATCATCAACCTCCCAAGCTTCGTCTTTCGTATATTTTACTTGTGTTGCTTTCTTCCATCTAATTTGTAAATGTTGACATTTATACTTGAGAAGTCTACTCTCACCAACAATGGAAGCTTTGACCATATAATAAATAACACCTAGCCAGCTTAACAAAGGTTTTATATTTTTGATTTTTCAAACTTTTGTGTTTTGGTATAGTATTTATGTTGTTGATAATTGTGTACAATATTTGAAGAGTTAGGAAGGGTCAGAAAATTTCGAATTGTGGGTTCTTTAAGATTAAAAATGATATTTTTTTTATTTTTTTTTGCACACCACAAATATCTTTATTTGAAAGGATTGAGCTGAAATGAGAGGGGTTGATCTTCCAAATACAGTGATACGTTAATATTGTGTCATCATTTATCATGGTTTATTCTTTTTATTAACTCATTCCCAGAAGCGTGTAGTACATTTATTTGCGTAGGCACAGCAGATAGTTTTATAATCGTAAACTCTTATTTGACAAGTATTTTCACTAATCATTTATTGCTATATTCATGGTTACAGTATACCATTGAACACGTAGCTCCATTTACAAGCTTCAGTATGATGTATTCATACTGGCTGAAAGTACACTGGTCCATTGATAGATGGCATTACGATAACTTATTGCATTGAAATGTCGACTCACGCCCAAGCCATATTACAACGTTTGGGCAAACAAAGACGTGTGATTTGATTTAAGTTAATTTTCACACAAATACAATACTTTTGTGTCTAAGGATTTTTAAGATTGTTGTTAAAACTAGCCGTCGTAAGAAAATACATTTCTGTAACTTTTTTATTATACATTTTTTTAAATATTTCTGCAGTAGTTTCCTTCCAGTTTTATTTAAATAAAATGTTTGTAGATTTCACCTAGTTTAATGTCAACATTTGTCATGTAGGTAGGTTTTTTTTTATTGCATATTGTGTTATTTACTATCACAATGCAGATTATTAAATTGCTTCGATATACAAAACAATAAACATATATATTATGTGAGTTGAAAGCTTGGGGACACTTAATATCATAAGAGTCACACGTCTCTTAACTTTTAAAACGTTAAGTGCTCATTGTATCTCGAACCATCAGTTAAATTCAAATCAAAATATTTAAGATCTATCTTGATCATAATTCATTAATATTAAATACTGTTGGCTCCAAATTAAAATGAAGTTAACAAAATTATTTTTACAGTTTTCTATTTTATTCCTCTACTTTGGTTTCACTTTCCAAATAATCCTGTCAAATATGGAACATAGCTTATCATATTTAACCAAAATGTACTTCACAAAGTGAAACGAGGGTTTCATTAAAGAGAAATATATCCTGCATATTTATATAACTTTAGACACTAAATATATCTATTGCAAAACTGTTTAGCTTATTTTGGATTAAACTGATAAATCACTTTATTATAATGACATGTAATTCTTTAATCATTTCATAATTTTGTCATATGAATGTTAATTTGTAATATACAGCAGTAAAGAATGACAAAAAGTGAAACTTTAATGTGTAGTTTAGACGTCAATAATTTTATTGGCTTCTTGATAATTGCTGAAGCCAGAATTATTTAATGAAACGGTCTTAGTTAAAGAAATATTTTAAGCATATTCGAAGTTTACAAAGCTACATACACTCCCTGTTGCTCTTCCTGCCTCCCTATCTCCCAAGTTCATGGTAACTTTGGCCTTTTTTGACAGTAGGAAAGTTACTAAAAAAACATGGATCGGTAACCCAATTTTCATAGAAAGGGCCTAAGCTGACAACTAGAAAAGTTACTAGATCCAGATCCATCACGTCAAGTCATGTGATGTGATCTTCAGCTGTCTCTCTTGATAGATATCAATTTTGGCCCCAAAAAAAAGTTTGTCATAGTTGCTGAAAGGCACTTTCTATGAAAATTGGACTATACATCACTCATGTGCTTTTTTTTCTCTCTGTGTATAGAAGTGAACCTAAGCATTTCACAAATAAATGAGTAGCTTTATTTAGATATATGATGTGTGTGTATTTTACACAATAAGTAATCCATGTGGAAATTATTTAAAATACTTTTTGTACCTTGTTTAGATGAGAAATATTATATGCTGTTTGATCATAACTTTGAATATATTTAGTTTATTAGATATGTGGCGAGTTCATAACAATTTTTTATTATTACAACATGTTTTTAAAAATGAAAATAAGACTTTGAAGTGTACCGATCTACCAGTAACCGAAATAATCACAAAACTAATAATCAACTGTTATATATATGTATATATGTGTAAAGCCGAAAACAAACTGTTCTTGGAAAGCCTAATGTGGCACTATTAGGTATTGTATACCCACTGAAAATAATGATTTAGGTGTTTGTATAATATAGGTTGTGTGTTTGTGTGTAAATATGCCTCTATTTATGAAATAAAAATCTTTGTATGTGTTGAGTGAATGCACGATGGATGGATGTTGAATGTGTTGGGAAAAAAACAGAATTATGATAAATTTATTTACAGAGTTTGAATAAATTTCTATAGCAGAGTTGAAAAAAAAATGTTTTTATTATTTGTGTTAACCTCTTAACCCACTCAGCATGTCACACTAATAAAGAATTATTTAAAAAATGATAGGGGTGTGCGAAGTACACTTTTTTCAAATCAAAGCTAACTCGAATCGAATATATGAAATATTCTCTAAGCGAAATATTTTCGCTTGAAAAAATATATATTGTGGTTTTACAAATAACTTAATGCATTAAAATTACTTGGAAAATGTTATAGTGAACCATTGTTTGTAATATTTAGTGTTACTTTGACAAATCAAAATTCAATTGCTTTAATTTTTTTTCCGTGAATATTAATTTGTAATATAAATAAAACAGTTCAGATTGGCTATAATTGAAAATAGATGGATTATTTTAGCAGTCAAAAATTTGTATTGCCAAAGTTTCGAAGCCAAGTTAAAGCTTTGCATACCCCTTAAAAAGTTACAATAGAATTTATCAGATGCATGCCAATGGACAAGTTATCAGCTACTTTGGACCCGCTTTGGTGACGTTAGCTAACGCACTAATTTCGTGTTTAGCTAGACTGCGGAGATCATGGTTCCAATCTCGGTCGGGTCAAATGGGGGTGGTTTTTTCTAAATGGTTTTCCACTCTCCTTCCATGCAAATGTGGGTTCACTTCCTCTATTCAACCTGCCCCATTCCTTGATGTAATTAGTACTTAAACATATAACTCGAGCGGATAGTGAGGTGTTGCGTTAAAAAAAAGCTATTTTGGGCCAGTTTCATAGTCAAACTTAGTATAACTCAAGTATAGTGCTATATTAAATACAAGACTACACTTACCTAGACCAGAATGGAGTTTAGATAGTTGTTGGCTTGTATTTAGTGTAGCACCGCACTTCAGGCGTACTAAATCGGACTATGAAACTGGCCCTTAGTCATAATTGACTGTGGCCGGGTCAGTTTAGTACATCGCCTCAGTTTTTCTTTCCTTTCATCATTCTTTTCCTCTCACTCACACACTTGCTTTCTGTTCCTCTCATCTTTTTCCAACAAACTTCATTTTCATTACATGACCCTCACTCTTACTTTCTTTACAGTTTCATGAACTCCATACTCTCTCCTTACATCTTTATTATTATTAGCTCCGCGTCTTACTAATCGTTCGGGTTGTACGCACTTATGCTAATGTGTAATGGTAGGATGATTGTGAGATGAAATGGAGGACCTACAGTTTCACGTGAGTTCCGAACCACGGTGGAGGCCTGACATTTACATATCTATTCCTATTCCTTGTGACATCTAGTATGCTCCTCATACAATCAGTCACAACCACGATTCAGTGTCGACTTTTATTTTTATTTGGTTACATTTCTCTCCTGATATGGCTAAACGATATGAGTGTGTGAAATCATTTTTTAATTCTAAGCCGAATTGAATACTGTATTGGCCTGAATTTAGTATCGCCACACATAAAACCACCTTAAAATTTTCAAGGCGTTCTACATTAAAAATGAATGGTGAATGGTCTGGGCATATAAGACGAGTAAAGATTTCAGGACATTTTTAGGAGAAAAATAATGCACTAAATTCGGGTCAATATGGTATGTGAAATGTTCCTCAAAACAAATCTTAAGTTTAAATTTTTTGTAATATAGGCCTAATATGATGAATAAAATAAATATCACAAAAATTGAGCATAATGGTATATTTTAACAGTGTTGTCAGTTTTCAAAACATTTGGTTAGGGGGGAAAAAACAGTAAATCATTCATTTCACAATAGGTCTAGGACTCAAATAGATTCCAACGAATAAAAAAAAGTTAATTTTTATTAAAAATAATTGTAAGAATAGAAATGGGGTACTCAAATCTCTCGAATGCCATGAGGATTGATCTAAGATTCGTAAAATTCTCAAAAAATAATGAAGACATTTAACTCAATAAAACAATTTCAAACGATTGGTAAAAGTAATAATATATACTCGTTTAGTTGAGTAATATCGTTGTTTATGATGAAATAAACATTACCAAATATAATTTGTCAGTTGAACTGGGCCTTACACAAAAATGTTGAATTAAATTTGAAATATTTTCACTTTAATCCAAATTGTAAATCTTTAAAAGATTCGAGAGATATATGATTTGAGCCATCTCTAGATAAAAGTACATTTGTTGCTCTTTATTACTGTTTGTGGTCAGCCCTATTCACCTCTCTGGAGAGCTGATAGCACTCGCGACCATTTTGTTTATCGAATTGCCTCGCCTGTGGGCTAGGGCTATGCAATCTTGCAACTGTGTCTCGGACAGGGGACTGCCCCCAGGTTTGTGCACAGAACACAGTTGGCTGCCTTGTACCACGATCGTCAATACACCACTGCACAAGTTCTCTTCCTCTGCCGTCGGGTCCGAGATTAGTATATCGCTGAAAATAGATATCAGTGCATTACTTGTATGCTATATTTTTACAACAGTATTGTTTCAATATATTTCCAGGATCCGATGGATGTCATTTAACCCTTTCGCACACAGCATATTTTCACAATTCCGGTGTGATACACCCAGGCCAATTCTTACATATTTACCTGTATACTTTTGAATTCCTGCTATAAAAAAAAATGATTCAACAATACAAATTTGTGTTCTGAAATTTAATGACAACATTTTCTCTTCATTTAAAAAGTTTGTCATCTACTGCCACTATGCTCATGACAGATATTCAAGAACTTGATATCACCAAGCGTAGAAAATTTAACTCCTTATGTTTCTACTGAAGCAATTTTTTTTTTTACTTTGGAAAAAAACAAAAAGTTTTGCTATAGACACTGCAAAAACAATGGCCTTTTCTCACATCCCCTACACTCCCATCTCAAATCAAATAAATTGTGTTCACCTTTTACACTTCCAAATAGAAATGTTAATGGAATTTACTCAAATTGCACTTACTCTTCAAACATGGCATATGTTGTGGCTGCAGGAAAGCTCAAAATTTCAAGGTGCTTTCTACGATCTTCATGTACAACCATTTTTTCTGTCTCTGCATCAAAGTCTACATGGGGCAATGTGACTGCAACATCACATTTTCATATTTAAAATTCTGTTATTTTAATTTTTTTTTTCTGTGCGCCCTTATTACCTGTTTGGGCTATTTGCATATTTTACACTAATGGTATAAGGATCAGGAAGGTATAATTTAGAGCAAATGTATTAACATTTTGGTGGAGGGAGTGTGGTAAAACATTTAGAGAAAAAAAACTCTTCGGTACATCCAAACAGGATTAGTACCTCGATCGGTCTGGTCTAATAGAAGATTGACACATTAGACCATGCAATCATCTAGTTTGTAGTTTTTTTAGCACTGCCCCTTACTACCCATTCGGGTTATACACCTATGAACTAATTACACTAATAGGTTAGAGATTAAGTAGGTTCAATAGTCAAAGCTTTGCATACCCTTAATTATATATTTTTTTTAAAGAATAATTTCTACCTAAGGGCCGAACAAATCAATTCAGTGTCCATATTTTATCATCACCTGTCCTGAGAGCAGCTATGAGTGCCGCTATACAAGCATCGAGTAGCGCTCCATCATGGTTGATGCACATAATGTCACAGTAGAGCACCCAGCACATTTTCTCCGGGGCGATGCACAGTTGATGCAGGTCGATACAGCCTGAACTGGCTATAAGCTCGGCAACAAAATGACCGGAAACCTGAGCCTGGTCGCTTGGCGGGCCCGGACGGAACTTGGGTGAGCAGAGGGGTGGGAGCTCCACGTTGGGCACCAGGTAGCCTATATCAGGCTCTGTCGGGGTTGGTGCTACCAGTTCCTTGGAGAACACATTAAAACAATTGTAAAACCACTTAAGTCCTTGTGACTTTGACCCTTGAATTATTATAATATCAAAATAAAAATATATAAGCCTATACCGAACAACCTTCTACCAGCCTAGGGCCTACTTGTTTTTTAATAAAATATCTTTGTTTTTTTAACTCCTACTGCCAAAGAGATCAAAAAATATTTATTCCCGAATTTCCCCATTGCCAAGGTAATTTATACACTAAAAATGGCTAGTATGTTTGTGTTACTATAAGTCTAAATAACTTACTTACTCTATGGTATAAGAACTCGAAAGTTAATTGCTGCCCTTATCCCATATATTCCTATATTGAACTAGTTTTATCCAGTCCAACTCATTACACTCTATCTCTTTCAGATAAATTCTAATTTTATCCTTCCATCTCTGTCTAGGCCTTCCCATTGGTCTCTGGCCATTGGATTTGCCAGTCAATACCTTGAACATGATTCTAGTTTCCTACATTCGTGCTGCATGTCCTACCCAAAATACTGTGGGATTTGATTGATCGAACTATCTTGTGATGAGTACAGGATATGTACTCATAATTATGTAACCTCCTCCATTCCCCAATATCTTCATCCATTTTTTGGACCAAATATATCCCCAAGCATCTTGTTTTTGAACACCGTAGGCTAAATTTATTTTCGTCATGTAAGCTAAGAAACCACGTTCCACAACCAGTAAAATTATGGTTTTGTATATTTTGAGTTTTACATTCTTTAAAAGACAGCGAGATGTCAAAAACTTTCTGGCCAGAATTATAGCATGCATTTCCCCGACTGTATTCTTCTTTTCATAATTTCCACTAAAATACTACAATACACTACAAAAGAACTTCTTTTAAAAATTAGATTTTATTTTTTACTTTTATTTTATAATAATAATAATAATACTTAGCACCGTGTCTTACTACTCGTTCGGGTTATACGCTTTAAGTACTAATTACTCTAATGGATTAGGAATTGGGAAGGTTGAATTAGAGGAAGTGAACCCGCATTCGCGTGGAGGGAGAGTGGAAAACCATTTAGGAAAAACTACCCCCAGTTCACCTGACCGAGATTCGAACCTCGATCTCCCCGTCCTCAGCAGCCGAGCTCAACACAACAAGTGCGTTAGCCAACTACGCCACCGAGGCGGGTTTTTATTTTATAAAATGCCTTTTCAAGCACAAAACATGTCTGGATTAAAGCATGGCATATCCTGACTGTGTCGAGCTCTGAATCAGTCTGTTTTATTTAGAGATAGATTTATTCAAGAATATTTATGTTAACTATCAAAGCTAATTACTTTAATTATGTTTACATAGTATTTCATAAGTATCCAATAAATACAGTGTCTCAGCAAAGTTCAAAATATGAACTAAATGTTATGTTTTTCTAATCCAAAAACACTAAAATAAGGCTTATGATTAGCTTACAAAGATTTTTAGAGTCATAATAATAGGCATCCCTAACTTAATGAATATCAACACACAAGATCTAATCAATTAAGTTTAATTACCTGAAAAATGACACCTGAACACAGGAATCAAAGAGCTAAGCCAAAGGTCCCAGGTTTGATTCCTGTCTTCATGTGTCAGTTAACGAAATTAAATTAATCTTTAGCTTAGTTGAAATCGCTGTGTTTATTTGCCCAGGTATTTTAATATTAATTTTTATAGAAAAGGCATCTTCTTAATTTAAATGTATCACTACTACATGCCATTTAATTAAAGAGTATGCCCTACCAATTTAATTCCACAAACAACGGCTGTATTTCCAATCTTGACAATAGCTGAACCATCAGCCGTGCTAATTGAGCCAATGTTAATGGCTATTGGCCGAAACTTGAGCAGTCCACGCCCATCTGGGCGTATGTCCCGAGACTATAACAAAATATATGTCAGAAGAAACACCATCTCCACATAATGTTGAAATAACAAAAGTATAAAAACTTGTATGGGCCAGCTACATATTTTATATTATTTTGGTAAATTAAGAAGAAATGTGCTCACATTTGTACAGCAGAGGAGAATAAAAATCTGTTCAGGGAAAAACACCCTTAGAGCCAACCTGTACTTGAACCCCCCCGTTTGTTTAATAACATTAAGTAAATTATATATAAAAGTGAAGATGCATTTAGCTGTATATTTATGAATGCATTGATGGGAACCTTAAAGGATTATGCCCTCCTAAGATTTATAAATCTAACTTAAATATAACAATATTTATTTTATTTATTGACTATTTATAGCCTATATTTAAACATACCAAATAATCTCGATAGTATTTTACTGGATGTATCGTCCTGAAATAAAATAAAAACTTTCATTAATTAGCATATTTTAAATATAGTAGCTTACATGAGCTAAATCTATATTTTGTGGTTTGTGGATAGTGAGATTTTTTTCGAACATCAATAGTACTTAGCCGTACTGTTTTCTTTGTCGTATAAGAATAAAAAAAAAACTTAATATAATTATTTATTTTAAACTTCAAGGTGTCAGCCCACAATCGAGCCATGTCAGCTGAGTGGCCGCCACCTGTTGGTGAAGACAGTGTCAACTTCTGCAGATATGGGCTGCCGTGTTAGCACCATAAGAGTTTTATAGACTAGAGCCACAACTTTTTCATTCAAATAGCTCTTCATTTGTCCTCACAAGGCTGAATTTGACCCAGTGCCAGACCCACTGCTTCACAGAAAATCTGGACGCACCGAAGATTGAACCCAGGACCTTTGGAACTGTAACTATGAACTCTGACCGCTAGACCATTGAAGTGGTCAACATCATATCATTAATCTAAGATTAAGATTGTTATTAGATAGCATAGTAGGCTATTATAAGGTTAAAAACTCATCTAAATCACAGGCAAAGGTAAATATTTCAAAGGAATAATCAATAGGAATGGAAAAGTCTTGACATGGTACCAAAAGTATTTTAGTAGGTGTACCAGGCCTATATGTAATAGTGAGAACTTCATGTTTATTATTATAAACTGTCCCAACCTAACAAAACCTAACCTTCCCTGCTTCAACATGTTTATCCTAAAATATCTTGCACTAAAGTGCTGTATCTTGATCCTTGGCCTTCATTGATTCATATTCTATTATCATGGTCCCATTTCATTCCTTCGCATTAAAAATATTTCCAAAAACATTAAATAGGCAGCGTATAACTCGAACGGGTAGTAAGACGCGGTGCTAAATATTATTATTATTATTATTAAATAGGCCTATATGATTTTAACAATATTGTCCATCCCAATTTTTTTTTCTTTTTTGGCATATAAGAGGTTAGGTAGGGATATTAAACCTATTAACTTTTTCGAACATACTTTTGGAGCTAATTCGGGACTATTCCATTCCCATTATGAATTTAAATATTGAGGTGAGTTATCTGATAAACACATTCTAACCATTATAGTGGTAGGCCTACAGTAATTATACGAGGCCTAATGGTTTTAGGGATCAGGGAGGTTTTATCTATAGGAAGTCAACTACATTTGCATTGAAGGGGAGTGGAAAACCATTTTGGAAAAAACCAACCCAGAGTACACCAGACTGAGATATGAACCTCGATCTCCCCGTCAATGGCAGTCCAGTATTCTGCAAGAGTGACGTGTTAGACCACGCGGCCATCACGGATGGTTATATTTAATTGTTAATTGTTGTATTAGTATATGAGAAATTAACATTTTTTATGTGTTGTAGATCTTGCTCATCTTTCAGGGGCTTCACAACAAAATATTTAAAGAACACAAGATATGAGAATTTCAAATAAATGCACCTACATACAGGCCTATTATGGAACACTACATTTTAAAGAAAAGCTCAATGCATCAGATCGAGATCAAGCTGCAGCCTTAAAAAATGTAAACATCATTAAAGAATTTGAATTTTTAAAAAAGTTTCTGGAATTTTTTTAATTGCTTAGCATCTTCCTGCTTGTTCACTATCCCTAATTACACTAATTTAAGTACATATAGTTTAACGAATATGATGTAAGGAAACGCCAGAATATAAGGTATTTTTTAAAAGCATATTGAAAAGCGCGATACATAAAACCAATGAAAATACACCTCGCAGGGAATCAAACCCAATAAACCTTCTGGGACAGACATGCCAATAAAACAAGCTGGTAGTTTGAAAACCAATTGGAATTGAAGATGATCTTTTGTATATCAATTAAAATTCCTTAACGTTTAAAGTTAAATATTGTTTATTGATAGTACAAATGTGTGTTTATAATTTAAATGATAGCTTTAATGCAAAGTTTAAAAATATATATATATATATTTACTTGTACTGTGCCGCCATTGCTGATGGAATACCAATCTATTTAACAAAATTACAATAAATAATTAATTTGTGTTTTTTTATTTTTGAAAACTAACAAAGATTTTATATGTAAAGCTTTAAATAATCTAAACAATATGTGAATTTATTAAAAACTATACTTTTTTTACTGTAATAATATAATAAAGGAGAACAGCAACTCTTTGTTAACTGAGCACGTGACTATTTATCTGTTCATCATTGGTTGACTTCGAGGCCTGAATATTTGTAACGTTTTTTGAACTTTTTGATCGGTTGAGGATGAGGTTTGTCAATATACCGATTTCAAAAATGATTCAGGTGCATTTTAGTTAAAGTTGAATCAATGTATTCTGTTTTCCTATAATTGAGTTAGTATACTTTATATTAGTCAAATTTATAAACTCCATAATACATCGTAAGTTCTGTTAACATCATTTCAATATTAAAGAACGAGCAAAATGGCTTCTTTTCAAATTTTTCAAGACCTGGAAAATAATGTCGTAGAATCCAAACTAGCTATTAAAGAAAACATACCAGTGCGAAAAAGAGCAGTTCTAGGTCAGCTTAATACTAATCGGCTGCCAACTCAACCTGGAAATTCAAAGCAGGTAATTTATACGTCTATAATAAACAGCTGATGCTCTGTTTAAAGCTTGCAATTTTCTTTGCATTTAATATTTTATAATATAATAGATTGAATAAAGCTTCAAATTAAAGTATTATTTTATTTTTATAAGTCTTCCCCAAATTTAATTTAGTTAGATAAAGTAACTATATGATCCACTTAAGCCACATTTTTCCTAGAGTAGCCTACTTTGACATTTCATCAAACCTATTGGACATGTTAGAGTTAGACCCACAGTATTATGATACTTCACCTACTTTATTAAGTTCTGATAAAAATTTATAAAATTATATTTTATTAACCTTAAAATACTTCTATTTTGTTGTGGAAATAGGATCACTAGACCTTTAGTGGCTCCCGCACACACTGGTGCTAATTTAATTGGGGGTGTAAAAATAAAGCTTCTCTAGTTAATAGTTATCAAAAGTATCTAGGTCTTAAAGAGAATCTATAACAGAGCCTACCTCACTTGAACAAAAGAAGAATAAAAAATTACTGAGTCTTACTGAAGGCCTACTATAGGCTTATCAAAGGTTGTATAATATAAGCGATATTGGTGCTCTTTATGCCTATACTATTAACAAATATAAATTAGACCAGTGGTTCTCAATTATTTTGGTCTCCTAAGTACTCTACACTCCTAAAAATCTCTGCAGAAATTCAAAGAGCTTTTGTTTATGTGGGCTCTATCTATAGATGCTAACTACATTAAAATTTAAAACTTTAGGGGTATTTTTAATTTATACATCTTTTACAGTATTTGGTTTTATTGAAGCTTCTAAAGAAAATCTTGCTTTGCAAAGATATGTAAATTGTAAAAGAGGAGTAATTTAACAGTTTTTATGGATAGAGCTGTGGATATCTTCTTTGATACTGTTTGTTGCAAAATGGAATTTTAAACCAAATCAATGGTCCTTTTTTGTGCTTTGTTTTACACTAACCCGCTTCAGTGGCCACGTTGTCTAAGGTGTCACTCTCCCAATAGATTAAACTGCTGATGACTGAGAGATTGTACGGAGGGTGGCTTGTTCTTTAAGATGGTTTCCCTCTTTCTCCACACAAATGCAGGTACAATTCCTCATCTCTGACCCATTAGCTTAATTAGTACTTAGACATATAATCCAAACAGTTAGAAAGATGTGTTAAATATACACACACATTAAAATCAATGGATCTTCCCATCACTTTGAAAGGATCTTTTAACCATGAACATAACAGTATATCTTGGTCATAATTTCAGCTTGAAAGTTCGACTCTTACCATTGGCAACAAATAATGTTCTTGTTGTTTTGCTTGAAGTTAAAAAAAAAAACTTTTTTTTTTGTGAAAATTTCTGCTAAATACCCAAGTCAGAATAACCATAGTTTATCTGTCAGTCGTTCTTTCTTGAGTAAAACGAGTGTTTCATTAAAAGTTTGATTAGTTAAGCTCTCAGCTTTCAAAAAATTACACAAGTCAGTCTACCATCCGGGAAAATCAGAAAAAACGGGAATCAGCCAGGAATTTGAATTGATCGGGAAAAAACTGGAATAAGTCGGGAATTTGGTAAATCACAATAAAAATCCGGGAAAATTATATTTTACTCAAAATATGAAATATAATAATCATTAAATTATGTCATTTTTTTTGTTTGTAGCTGTGTAATATATTTTTAATAATAGTAAACAATTTTAATACGAATTTAAAAAATATTCACATTTTAAAATGTATTATTATTCATAAAAAAGTTAAATATAAAAATGAGGGTGGAGAGGGGGAGTGCGAGTTAGGAGGATGTGACATACTGTTTTAGTCAGGAATTTCATTGGTCAAGTTCAGTAGACACAATGACAAGTGTTTTCCCTCAAGATAACCACCACATTTCTTTGTGTATTAGAAACAGTTTAGGCCTATGAATGCTCCCCATTTTGTCAACAAGGATATTAAAAGTCCATATACTCATTAATCTGGATTAGATTAAATTAATTATTTGTAAAGTTACATCAAGAACATTCATGAATAAGACTGGTATTTTTTTCACCGCGAGTGTGTATTAGTAAAATGTTAACACACATTTGTTGGTTTTTTCACGGCGTCTTACTACCCATTCAGGCTAGATATACACATACTACTAATTATACTAATGTGTTAGGTATGAGAAAGGTTGAATTTAGAGAAAGTGTGCCCACATTTGTGTGGAGGGAGAATGGTAAATTATTTACTGTAGGAGAAACCAGAGCCCTCAGTAGATACAAGATTCGAATCCCAACTCCCCTGTTATTGGCAGTCCATTTTCTTGGTAAGAGTGATGCCTTAGACTATGCGGCCACTGAAGTAGGTGTTATAACACAGTTATTCCAGGGTAAGCTGTGTTTTTCAAATAATCTTTTCCCAATATTAAATATTTGAATTTGGGGGGGGGG
>CABFVX010000891.1:139779-170319 GCA_902151425.1 Timema shepardi
GGAGGAGGCAGACAACTGGAGGCCCTGCCAACAAAGTTTACCCAGGGCCCTACGTTCTCTAAGGGCAGTCCTAATGCTATATGAGTCCTAACTATCTTTGATTCCAGGTTCTAGGAAAGAGAGATCAAGGAATCAGTAAACAGAAGCAGAGTAATTCTCAGGATGAAAACAAGTGGGTTAGCAAGAAGAATGTGCAGCCGCCTCAGGCTACCTTCTCCATTTATGAGGACGAACCGGAGGATGAAATACCGGTGGTGGTACATAAAATCACGCAACAGCCTCCACCATTGGCCGAGTGTGACGTTAAGCTTAAAGGTTTGCCCGGGGACGTATCTGGCCTCCACCGTGTCCCGCTCCAAGAGATGGCTTTAGTTCCCCACGCTTCCACAAATATACTTCCCGAGTCTCCCATGGTCCTTGACAAGACTTTAAGTGAGAGTGGTTCTCCGATGATTCTGGACAAGTCTCTGAAAGAAACGCAAGTAGAGAAAGAAAAGACTTTCCAGAGTCACCTCATTGATATGGAAGAGTATAGAGAAGAAGTATATAAATATTTACGGAAAGTTGAGGTATGTATGCGGTAACCCACTTTAGAGATGGTTTGAATCTTATATTTTTCGAATCCCAATTTGAATCCTCGAATCTTTAAAATTATACAATTTAAATATGTATTTAAAGTGAAAATATTTAAAATCTTGTTTAAAAAATGAGTTGTTTAATGCATGGTGCTACTGACAAATGATATTTTATTTGTCATCTAGATTTTAAGTCCTAAATAAATAAAACTTTTTATGTATATGAATTATATTAATACAATCTTGTCTCTTTTTGTAATTTTGTTGTTTTCCCAACTACATAAGTCAGTATAATTCCTCTTACCATTTGCTTAAAAAATGTATATAAAGTTGAGGTCCTTATAATTTTATTAGGGATACGTTTGGGGGGATTTTTATGAATTATTGTATAGGCTATAAAGTTAAAGAATTTTTGAATTTAAAATTTTTAACGCTTCACAGACCCGTCACCGCGGTAAACCTCGCTACATGCTGAAGCAGCCTGATATCTCGTACTCGATGCGGGCCATCCTTGTGGACTGGCTTGTAGAAGTCGCCGAGGAGTACCGACTACAGACAGAGACACTCTACCTCTCCGTCTCTTACATTGATCGCTTTCTCAGCTACATGTCCGTCATGCGGGCAAAGCTCCAGCTTGTGGGCACCGCTGCCATGTTCATCGCATCGTGAGTTGGCGTGTCTCTAGGCTAGGAAAACAGGGATAGGAAGGAGTAAAAGCTGATAACCCAACAACAGTTGGTTGTTAGGATAATTTTGTTGTAAAAAATATGTATCTTTATTCAATCAACCTGTTCAAGGTAAGACCAAACATTGCCACGTTTATGTTTTCCCAGTTGGTACTTAACCTGGAAAAGTCAGGCAGATTGCTGTGATGAGAAGAATTCAAAGACATGTATAAAATGTCACAGGAATTTTTATTCTCTAAATGCAGAGTATATGATCACTGACATATATCCGCCTTTAATTAGTCTTGTGTCAAGAAAGTTTATTTAAAATAAAATTGCACCTCAGTGTAGATTATTATCAAGCTAAAGGTCTTGGTTTCAATTTCCGGAACGGCCAAAAAACTTATTCTTGGTTAAATTGGGGTGTCCTCTTTCACACTGATAAATAAATGACCGAGGTCTAGGTGGTCTCTGTTATGGATTTAAGCTAGTTTGTAAGTTGTGTGATGATAAAATCAAAATGTTCAGAAAGTGCATATTAAATACCTCTAAAAAAATTGTGAAAAGAAACCCATATGTTTTATTGAATTGCATATTTATTTATTACTGAGAAAATACACATATTCTGGCCTTGAAAAACATGTAATATTCATGAAATTTCAAAACATAAAAGTTGCAGGGCTGCAGAATATGTTCAGAGATCCAATATTTTCCCAGAACATAACATTTTCATTAAAAAATAAATCCCTGAAAACCATAGCACTCAAAATAAAACAGCGAATATTTTATTGAGGCTGAAGGGAATAAGGATTATTACCTACGACATAGTTTGGAAAGTTCAAATTTAAATATATTTAAACTTAGTTATTTTTAAAGTACCTACCTTATAAAAAAAAATTAGTTGTCTCCCAGAAATGGCAACTTTCCCATTTCCTTGTGTGCATTACATAGTGTTATTAATTGTTCATTGATATCAGTAGGCTTATCGGTACCAACATTTAATTTTACACCTTGAGAGAAAAAGGCAATGGAGTGTAATTCCGGGGGGGAAGGGGAGGGTTAATTGTTGTTTTTTTATGGACTTTTCATTTTTTCGTAGACTCGCCACTACTGTAAGGTCTATCACTATCAACCACACTAGGGAAAATACTATCGCTATTTATGAATATGAGTTTTTCCTGATCACATAATTTACCGTTTACAAAACTTACAATACTCCCTTGATCCTTACTTCATGGTTTTTCTTGTTTTTTTTTATTAGATACGAGTTTATTACATCTGTCACGCCATTCACAATAAGCACAGTTGACATCTTGTTTGCTCTTAAAAGTCGACATAGTAACATTTGTTTCACTGAACCATCTAATATTTTATAAACATTCATCTATTGAACAAACCTTAATAGGTCCACTAAAAACAATTTTAAGGCTACACAATTATTACAATACGCATGTCACGAGTTTAAATAAACTGTGCGCTCATTGTCTTGTAATTAGGCTGTGATATAACGGGTGACTGAATTCAAACTAAAACAAAACATTGCTCCGCTCACCCTCCCCTACCCTCCACAGCCTGCCGCCATAGCCACCAAACACCCATGGTAGGGTAGGTGACTGATGACTCATCGCTCAATCACACCATTAGCCAGGTTGAATTATTAGATTTTTCCTTTTACCCTTATCTCAATCTTTGACTTCTTATCTAGAACTCTGACGCATTATCTTCGCCCCTATACACTGCAACTATTTGTGCTTCACTGACACTGCCTCACTATGGCACATACTGATAATGTCTGGTGTCATCTGCCTTTGTTTTTCATACAAATGAAACTACAATATCAGAAACAGAATGTACTAAAATCGTTGGACTTTTCTCTGCCCCATATTTCCCCAGAGCTGCTTTAATTTCCCCCCCGAACTTTGTTTACACATTCGGACATATTCTGCACCCCTGAAAAGTTGTACCAACTGTGTTTATTATTGATTTTTTTTTTGCACACGCTTAAACTGGGCTTCTCAGCACTTGTCTGGATCTCTTGAATTTATTGACGCCGTACTATTTGTATCATGTCTGATATTCACAATTACTGTATTGGGAAAGAATCTTTCATATTTTAAAATGCTGTGCTCCAATTGTTTTTGTGGTTGGATAGGGCCTAGTAAAACTATAAAGTTGTATGGAGTAAACCTGAGCAGGTACGAAATTTAAAATATCTAGGAAGCACGATTGAGCTTAAGGGTGGGATTATAGAGGAAGAGGGTAACAGGGGGAGTTGTTTCCACGGGTGTAAGGGTGGGAGTAGAGAGGAAGAGGGTAACAGGGGGAGTTGTTTCCACGGGTGTAAGGGTGGGAGTAGAGAGGAAGAGGGTAACAGGGGGAGTTGTTTCCACAGGTGTAAGGGTGGGAGTAGAGAGGAAGAGGGAAACAGGGGAGTTGTTTCCACAGGTGTAAGGGTGGGAGTAGAGAGGAAGAGGGTAACAGGGGGAGTTGTTTCCACAGGTGTAAGGGTGGGAGTAGAGAGGAAGAGGGTAACAGGGGGAGTTGTTTCCACGGGTGTAAGGGTGGGAGTAGAGAGGAAGAGGGTAAACAGGGGGAGTTGTTTCCACGGGTGTATAAGAAACCTGCTATGAAGGAGAAAGGGATCCTTGAAGGGCACTCTATATACCCATAGTCAAATATGAAGTAGAAACGTGTGCATTGAATGTAAGAAAGACAAGGAAATAGGAGGTCAACTGGAATGAAGTTTGTGGGGAACAGGTTAGCTATCACGAGTAGAAACAAGATTAAGGATGAAGCTATCCAGGAAAGAGTAGGAAAATTCGTCAAGCATATAAGTTTTTTTAATTTATATTTTCATTGCTTTAGTCACTTTTAGGCATTTATGTGGATTAAGTATTTTTTTAATACTATAAATACTCAAAACACATTTGTTTTTCATCACAGTTGTCGAAATGAGAAGATAATGTAGTCAATAAACTCTGTCCTCTGCTTGTAAAATACACATTTCTGGTGAGACACTTCAACTAGGCTGGAAAGGGTTGCTTTGTAAGGGAAATTTGAAGTAATTTTTTAGAACTTAAAGTTGTTTTTTTAATAATCTTTGGTTCATCAAAGTCCGGGCCCTTCAAATGAGTATTGAATTAAATGATTATTGTTTTTTCTGTCAGGAAATATGAAGAAATCTTCCCACCCGATATAAACGAGTTTGTATACATCACAGACGACACGTACACGAAGAAACAAGTCCTGCGGATGGAACATCTCATTTTGAAAGTGCTCTCCTTTGATTTGTCAGTCCCAACCACGCTTAGTTTTATCACATCTTACTGTTCCCTGTGTCCCGTGTCTGACACTGTATTGTACCTTGCCATGGTAAGTGTTTCATTCTTGATTGGTTAAAGAGTTGGAAACGAATAGGACCCAATGTTAAACTGTGTTCAATCCCATTTTTATATAAAGAACCTCATCTGACGGCTATAAAAGTTATTGGGCTTTAAATGTGTGCGAAGTTTTGAAATCTTTGTTGAAAGTAAAATTCTAGATTTGACAATCAACAAGCTTTGCCAGTAAAATAGAATAAAGTCAAAACAAATTTATGGTGGGGTTTTTTCTTGTTATTTCCATCACAAATTAATGTTTACTTAAAACAAATCTAAAATGATTAAATTATATTTTGCGATGATAGTACTTACATAGTTACACAAAGTAATAATTGTATCTAACCTTAAACTTATTTTTTTTAATGTTTGAACTTTAATTTGTTTTGTGAATATCCTAGTTATTAGAGTTACTTTCACATATTCAGACATCAAGTCATTTGATTTGCACGGTCATTTTTGATAAATGTCAATAGCTATAAAATAGTAAAATATGTTTATATTTTCTAAAAGGCCCTTATGAAAATGACTAGAGGTCACTGTGAAAGTCAACCCCAACAACTTTTTAGTAAATGTTTGAATAAGTATGTTTTGAAGAGTTGCTGATATTGAAAATCCACAACACTAGATATGTGCAAAGCAGGGTTTTTGAGTTTGAATCAAAGCAAATGTTATTCGCTAATTTTGAATAATTATCTGACTATTATCATAATTAAATATGCTAAAGTCTATTATGTTTAAATAAAGTTACATGTTATTTAAAAAAGAACATTAAATTAGTTTTGGTACCTACTATAAGTTATCCTATATAAATATAAGTTCTTAAACTTTTTCCCTAAGCACCATGTTTTACTACCTATTAAGGTTTGTATGCTCTTAAACATGCAAATGGGTAGTAAGACGCTGTGCTAATAATAATAAACATGCTAATGCAACAATATTTCACCTTGTCATAAGTTAAGTGAGAAATCACCAACTGTTGTGATTAGGGGTTCAACTATTAAGTAAGCACATTTTTGACCCACTAAACCCCACTCACCCTCCTGTTTATGTTATATTTATCTTCTTTTTCTATTTGTTTAAAGGAATAACTTATTTTTGATTCAATTTTTAAATTGCTGGTAATTATTAATGTAACTGTGTAAATTAATGGTGTAAAATTAATTTAAATTTATTGCAATAAATAAATAAGATTTTTAAAAAACTTAGCAAATTATAAAAATAATTTTAATGTGTGTTTTATTAAAAGCTATAAAACCAGTTATTAGGTGATAAAGGAATTATTATAGTTATAAAAAACTCTTTAACTACTTCTAATCACATGACCAAGGTTCTTGAATCCCTTTCTCAACACTTTTAATCATGTATTCCTTTGGGGTCACTGCCCCATTCTTGTCCGTCTTTATATCTCATATGTAAGCATTGTTCTGAACTACCCCGTACCAAAGTGCTCACATAATACTTGAACACATCTTTATAAACTATTTCAATATAATATCTTTAATCCTCAAAGTTAACACATTTGTTGTGATTTATAAAGGCTATTTTTAGGAGGAAAGTACAGATTATTTTCCAGTGAGTTTGTTAATAATTATTACCCTATACTTTACAATAATTGTAATTAAAATTATATCAACTTATTAGGCACATAATGGGATTTGCAACAACCTTAAACTGTGACAATTTTTTTTTTCTAGTTTGGTTTGATTAGAGTTAATGAATAATATCAAAACCGAATCGATATTGAAATTATCTAAGCTTTGCGAACCCCTTAACAACACACAAAACTGAATATTTTCAGATGTACGGATCTTGTGTTGCAGTATATCAGTGAGTTGTCTCTCCTAGAGGCCGATCCTTACATGGGGTTTTTGCCCTCTGAGAAAGCAGCCTCCGCACTGGCTCTTGCTCGCTTTGAGCAGGAACTGGAGCCTTGGACACAGGAATTGGAGGACGCGTCGGGGTACAAACTGGACCAGCTTAAAATGTGCATGCAGGAGCTCAGGAGGACGTATTGTAACGCTCCCAACCTGCCGCAGAAGGCCATCCAGGACAAGTACAAGGAACACAGGTGGCTTTTATATTAAATCACATGGTAGTTTTACCCTCATTATAATTTGAGAGGCCAGGAATTGGGTCTGACCATTTTTATTGGATCACAGCCATATTCAGGTGACCTGGTGTTCTAGGGGTAAGGTGTCAGACTTCTATGCTGGCGGCCGGGGTTCAATTCTCGGTCCCAGCATAGATTTATCTGATTACCAAACCCTTCCTTCACCTCTGACAAGACATCTTGTGAATGTGGGGAATGCCAGGCCTCCACTGTGGTTCGGATTCCACGTTAAACTGTAGGTCCTCCATTTCATCTCGGAATCACCCTACCATTACACATTAGCGTAAGTGTGTATAACCCAGACGGGTAGTAAGACGTGGTGCTAATAATAATAACACAGCCTTATTGTACAGGGTCTGTAAGTTGAAATAACATTAAAGTGCTAAGCTCAGAAAACTCCTGAGCTATGAGTCGGGTTGAAGTTTTTAACTCAATAACTATTTATACCTTTTAAATTTAACAAAATAAAAATCAAATAGTCGCAAAAATAATTGATTATTTTAATATCTTAGGGCTATAATAAAAATTATAGTTTGAAATTCCGGCTTCAGAGCTTTGTCAGTAAAAATATTGCCCGCTATAATACTCCATGTATGTTCAAATTTGGTCATTGTTAGCTGTTCCATACATAAATTAATGTTCATATAGAAAAAAACCTCAAGTAATTGAATTTAATGTTATGATAGTAACTTTATTTGTCAGATTAACACAAAATAATACAAACATTGTATAATAAAACATTTTCAGTTTAATTTTCGTGCATAAAGTAGTATAAATAACCACAATCTAATATTTTTTCTAGAGATGGGCCACTCGAATCCACCGAATCCTGACAAGTATTTGAGGATTCGATGTTTTACTGAATTCGATGATCGAATTTTTCACCTAATATACAAAGCATAATACTTTGAATTCAAAAATTACATAGTTGGGCCTACTTGAAAAGCACAACTTAATCTGTAATATTTATTTTGTCAGACAAAAGAGATAAACATGAATACAATCTTCTTTTTTAAAAAAAATGTCAGGTGTAGAAACTATGGGAAACTTGGACTCGGCCGTTTCGGCTCGTGCTCACTTTTAAAACTTTCACCTCACGAACACTCTTGTAAATATTTTAATGAACACATTAAAACTCTTCAAAAACTCAAAATCAAAACTAGAATTAGAAATAAACTCAAAATAAATAAAAAAATTATGGCCTTTTTTTAACAGAAATAAGAATACACTACGCATGATACAAAGTCAGCCGCCGTGGTGTATATTATGTTTACTTGCCCAAATGATGATTAAAATACAGATATTGTTAATTCTTACTACCCTACTGGTTTTAGTTATCTACAACTATGCAAAGAACCCCAATTTATTGCATACGATCCTTAAGTTAGACATTTTGTTGGGTTTCATGAAAAATGAATACTGTCAACAGTCAGGCAGCAATAAAAATGTTTATTTATCCCTACCGGCCTACGTATAGTATATCGATTATTTGTTTGAAATCGATTCAAGTAATCTGATCACTTAGTAAACGCTCTCGAGTTTTAAGAATCAAATAACTACTTGCTAATCCATTATTTGTTTTTAAATTGATTTTAACTTAAGAGTTTGTTTTTTTAATATGTTATTGAAATAATTGTAAAAATATTCAAACGTAGTCCTGCCTTATAAAATGGAAATGAACATATTGTAGTCAAAAATATGTTTGTGTTTTAAATAGAATGTATTCTCAGAAATCGATATATCATAAGAATCAAATATATTTGTTTTCCACGCGAAAATAGATAATGGATATATAAAAAAAATAATATTAAAACACACTTAGGCATTATTGAGTTCACTATTTCCAATGTATATTTAATTGTTAAGCATGTTTTTTAGTCTTTATTATAAATATCTGTATTTTTATTTTTGCTATCTTAATACAATACAATATCCTTTAATGATGATTAAAGTTGATCAAAGGATAACTAGGCCTAATCTGTTTATTTCGCATGTTTTTTTAGAAACTTAACCAATTCTAACAACATTTTTAAAAATAACTAAAAGACACTCGAATTTTGATTGATTTGATTTTTAAACAATAATATGAGTCTAGAATGTTTAATTTGGTTGGATTTTAACCTTTATTTTGCGAGGGGTGGTTGGGGTTGATTAAAATTGAAAACTTGACTGAAATAAATCTTAATTCACATTTTAGGCCTATATTGTGTAATATAGGTATAGTTGTAAATCATTAAAATTTGTAGGATTCTGATTTGAGATTCGAAAATAAAATGTAAATTCGGATTCGAGAAATAGTGGATTCGATCCATCTCTAATTTTTTCAAGCATAAAACAACTTAAAGAAAATATTCGAACTTTGATACGGCTTCGAAAATATTCTATTCGAGTTCACTTCGAATTGAAAAAGTGGACCTTACACACCCCTAATATATCTTATAATATATGTATTTTTGTTTCGTCTTTTGAGAAGTTGTGTTGTACGTTCCACACTACCCTCTGATGAGTTCCAATAGAATGAAACCTAGCTCAGGAAATTTTGATGTAATGATCGATTTTCTTAGAGGCAGCCATTACTTTGTCCATTGTTAGCAATGTAAAGTGTGAACTGTGTTATTCCTTTTATATGTTTCTCTCCATTTTTTCTGTACCTTCTTCCAAATGTAATACAATGACCTCATAATCTAAAAAGAGGTCTTCCTTAAAGAGAAAATAGAAATATTAACTCTATCTTATAATCCCTCCACTATAACATTCAGTTAACTTACTAGTGTGGGGTCTGGTTGTTGAGTTTGTTCTATAGTAATAATGTTTGTTCTGAATGAATAACAGGCAGAATTAAAGTTCTAAAGCAAATTTCAAATGAAAAATTTGAAAACTTTTTTTTTAGGGATTCTAATCTCGAATATCCTTAACTATTCATGAGTTCTATCCCTTATCACGATATGGCCACAGTATCCTTCATAGGTTCAGATATCACGGATCAGTATTTATTGTTTACTGGGTGTAATAAACAAAATTAATATCATGATTTTCGATCATTTACTTATTTCAATAATAAATACATTAAGATTAAAATTATCATTATGCTTCACAATTTAACTGAATTTGTAGTAAATCAATATTGTTAGGGAGGTGTGATTGCAAATTACAATGATGAATAATACATACTTATTACTACTGAAGCCCACACAGAGAATGAAAAGAGGAAATCTGAAATGATACCCCCGTAGGGAGGGGGAGGTCGCTATAGAAAACATGCAAATGGCAAATCCGATACCATTACTTACACTGGTGAGTGTGGCTGCGAGGTAGGAATTCAGAAGGAGAGAATCCGTCCTTAATTTAAACATTTTGTTGTATTTTCTTCAGATGCATCCTTTAAGAGTTCATCATAGTAGGCCTAATTCAACTCCTATCTGGATGTATATGTGTGCGTGCGAGGTATTGTAGTAAAATGGAAAAGATAAACCGAGATATGCCAAAGATGGGTGCAGTGCAGTAATATTTTCTGTGGTGATGCTGGGGGACATAGCGACATAGTTTCTTGTTAATAACTACAGTATGTCTCTATTATGACAACTAATGGAGATTTGTGCACGGTGCTTATCTGTGAGGCCATTCTAAAATGGTCAAAAATGTTCTTTTCAATGCAGTTTGTATCCAAATAACATTTATTATTCCAACCATGTTCTTTATTAGGAACACCTATTAAATCTTTATCTCCATTAATGTTTAATCAGAAATGATCCACTTGCATTATTATTATTATTATTATTATTACTATTATTATTAGCACCGCGTCTTACTACCCGTTCAGGTTTATATGCACTTACGCTAATGTGTAATGGTAGGGTGATTGTGAGATGAAATGGAGGACCTACAGTTTAACGTGGTATCCGAACCACGGTGGAGGCCTGGCATTCCCCACATTCACAAGATGTCTTGTCAGAGGTGAAGGTAGGGTTTGGTAATCAGATAAATATATGCCGGGACCGAGGATTGAACCCCGGCCGCCAGCATAGAAGTCTGACACCTTACCCCTAGACCGCCAGGTCACCCACTTGCAATATTGTTTGTCTAAATTTACAGTTTCTAATCGACATTGTTACAGTCGATTGGCATGTGATGCACACTCTTAAGGGCTCTATGATCAAACATTCTTTTGTTTCCAGGTGGCACAACGTGTCGTTACTGTTGCCGCGCAAGCCCGCTCTCTTTGGATGAAAGGGAGTCAAGATTACTCTTCAGCAACTCAACTGCACCTGTGATCTATTTGAAAGGAGACATTGCATGCACTCTTGGTCTCTACAGACCAGCAGACCTTATTTTTTGTGTAAGTAGGTATAAGTTTGTCCAGACGAATGTCAATCTGGAACTGAATACAAACAATGAAGAGAAGAAGGGGGGAAAAACAAATTTGCATGAATGTATTTAATATTGTTTGACATGTGAAATTACGTTTTTAAGGAATATTATTTTAAGAATTTCACAGATGCTCAATTTTATGATATTTCGGAAAAACTTTGATCTATTTATCATTCTTCCTTTTATTGGGTTAAATGATTTTAACTAGCATTCTTAAGTGCAAATATTTGAACAAACTGAACATCTTTCACGCCCAATTTTTTCTTTTTTTCTTATTTTCTTATTCACTAAAATTTTGAAGGAAAAAAAAAAACTCAATTTGACCCTCTTCGAACCTCTGTGATTCAAATTGAACTGATTTACCATTTCAAGTAGTGATTTGGTTTATTTCATTCCAAAATTAAGATTTTATTTCATTCGTTCAAAGTTGATGTTTTAGTGGCGTAAATTATCATTTGTAGCAGTTTCAGGGTATGTTTTATTGTCAGTCCTAAGCTCCTTAAGATGTATTTACGTTTATCACACAAAATTAATAACTGGTGTAAATAAATGTTCCCAGGACTTTGGTTGAATATATTTACTTGGAGTAGTGCAGATAATAATTTTTTTAATATTTAACCACTACCCCAAAATTTCTTATGAAGACATTAAACTACCAAACTCAATTTATTTGGGATGTTAAATATGTGCATTCGGAAATGCATCCATTGATAATTTTGTCTTTAGGCAGCATGATATGTTTGTCAGGAAAAGTTTGAAATCATACAAACAAGTTTGTTTTTTGTTTTTTATTGAAGTTTTGATATGTCATAATCTTGTGTTTTGAGATAAATCAAAGGCGTATAGTTATGGAACTTTTTTAAAATATATTTTAATGAAACGAAAAGTGTATTATTTTTTTTTCTTAATCTTTATAAGTTTTGATACTTTCACAAAGAATTGATTCAATTACCTGTTGGAGGTTTTTATGTATCTGATTGTTATTGTTTTTTAAAAATTTTAGAATCGATTAAGTTCATTTTGTTTTGTTGTTATAAATATCATGTTTGTTTTTCTACAATAGCAGATGTGTTTGCTTTTCATATTTTCTAAATTATATAAATCTCCATTTATAGGACTGTAAATATTTGATTGTACAAGGGTTTTGACAACTTTTTTTCCTTTTCTATTAGAATATTTACAAAACTGTTTTGAAACATGCCACTATCAATAAATTCTTTACAAAATATATTTTGTGTTTAATTTAATTTTACTCAATGGGCTCTGTATGAGATCATGGAAAGAACAAGACAAATCATTCATAAATGAGTGAAAATACATTTTAACATCTAAAACAAATAACAAAATTTAAATTAAGTAGAATTATTGTTGGCACACTTACCTAAGTGACTGTGGAAATTGTTTGGTTAAAGCCGAAAGAAAAAAAACACTACCACAGGTAGATTCTCCAGCTGAAGTAAAAACTTTTATTTGACAATTTTTTGTTTAAAGTGGTAGTGGCGCACAAAACAAGGAGCCTACCTAGTGGGTATCTCATTACTGATCTTAACTGCCGAGTGGTGTACCCTAAGGCCTCTGAGTAACCTGGTGGAGGTTGGGTTGAACCCTAGTGGGAACCTGATCAGGGACAAAACCGACAAGCTTGGAACAGTGTGGCAGGTTGGCTCCCAACTTAGTGGGCTGTATTATATTTGGAAGAAGGTATAGGAAAGGTGGAAGGAAACACATAAAAGGGGGACGAACACAATATGGCCTATAAAATGAAAAGAACACACTTTACACTGCTGCCAATGGACAAAGAGGATATGGATGTCTCTTAAAGAAAATTGATCGTCACCTCCCAATCCCCTGACCTATAGATAGAATGAAACCTAGGTTGGGGGGATTGGGAGGTGACAATCAACTTTCTTTTAAGGACATCCATATCCTTTTTGTCCATTGGCAGCAGTGTAAAGTGTGAACTGTGTTCTTCTTTTCATTTTATAGGCCATATTGTGTTCATCCCCCTTTTATATGTTTCCTTCCACCTTTCCCATACCTTCTTCCAAATATAATACAATTAATTTAGTGGGATGGGGATTTGAGTGTTGGTGATGAGCTGATTCATATTTTGTAGCCTCATTTAAGGAAGGCTACCAACAAAAGGTCTACCTGAGGACCTAAAAGCAACAGCCCTGTTACTCAGGTATAGGCGACAACAGGCTTAGTAAGCCAGTGGTTGAAACAATCCAAAGTACTCCAGAAGATAAAGTAAAATGCCAGATTGGAAAAATGGTTGCCAACCATAAGCTATGAATAAGGGCTCAACATCGGCACTGAGTAAAATAGATTGTAGATATGACGTATAAGAGGAGAGTGGATGTCCTGGCCCTGAGTGAGGCCTAGTGGTGAGGAAATTAAAGACGGTCTACATTTTGCATTCTATGAGAAATGGAGGGAGAAACCGAGTAGGCTTTGTAGTGAGAAGGGGTCCAGACAGTGGGAGTAGGTGTAAATGACATAATTAATGAAGAGGGTGAGATAAATGTATTCACAGCAGAAGAAAAAGACAAGTTTGAGAAAGATCTAGAAGTGCATATGGGAATCGATTGGTAGTTAGTAATGGGGGATCTTAAAGCAAAAATATGAAAAGAGAGGACTTGAGGTGTTAGGGAGAGGGCAAAGAGGCTTGGAAAATTGAATTTAATGTGTAAGAAATAAATTGAAAGGAGCAAACAGCTGGCATGAGCAGGAAAGAGAAAGTCTTAAGATAATTAGAAACAGTTGGGATGGGAAGCGAGGGTCAGTGATAGATTACTTTCTCATGGATAAAGAAATAAAAATGCAGACTGTTAACACCAAGATAATACCAAATGTGTCCTTAGCTAGTGACCACAGGTTGGTGGCATACATAAATGGATGGGAATATAGGAGAAATGTAGGACCAGAAGGAAGAATAAATAAGGGTGGGGAAGCTAAAAAATGAAAGAAAGTAAAAAAGCTTAATGCCCAAGAATAAGAATGAGGAAACAAGAACAAAAGAGTGAAGCGAGTAGTATGAGAAGCCAAGAATGGTTCGATGTCTAAATGGACCGAAACGCTGGAACAGGATGTCGAAGGAAGTGAGGTTTTATATAACCAGGTAAGAGAAAGGCGGTGATGAGAAAATACGTTAAAATGATGGATAAAGAAGTAAGAGAGTCAAAGAGAGGAGATTAAGAAAGGGAACTATGAATGAAATATTTTGAGACGATGTTCAGCCAGAAAGAGGAAAGGGATGAAAATGAAACATAGTAGCAGAAAGAAATAGAAGAGGAGGAAACAGGTGGAAGATTCATTAAAGAGTATGAAACAAATAAAAGTTTCGGAAGTTGAAGAATTGATTATGGAAATGATAACGAGCTGTGGATGAAGCAGGAATATAATGGTTATACAGGGTGCTGAGAGTGATTTGAAAGAGAAAAAAAACAAGGTACCGGAAAAATGTGGTTATATTACTTACTTTCTAGAAAGGATAAGGAAGAGGTGTACGAATTTTAGGGGTATAACGCTGATGTGCCACTATACAAAAATTTATCTCAAATATAGACGTCACGCTATGCAACCAGGAAGCAATTAGGATCGTTAAGAACTGGAAAGTACTGAATGGGTTGACAATTAGTTACCAAAACTTGATCACTTGAGATTGAAGGAGATCTAGGGCTGCGGGCTGAAGTAGGAATAAGACCTAAATTCAACATCTGCAAAGCCGATCGGGAGAGATTAAAGAGAGAATTGGAGCTACCAACAGAGATAGAAAAAGGAGGGAACGTAAATGTGAAAGCGAAGGAGTTTACGAGAGCTGTACAAAGGGCGATGAGAGTGGCCCACCCGGAAAAATCATGGATAAGTAATAAACCCTGGAATGAGAGACTCGGGAAAAATCGGAAGGAAATGAGGGCAGCGAGGAGGAGATACCAGAACTGTCATGATCCATGGAGTCGTGGCATGTTACTGGATATCTATAGAAGGAGAGTATGAATTTGCCCTGAGGCTGACTAAGAGGGGAAGCTGGTAGCGATACGTTCAGGATAAGCTGAGAAATAATGCTTGGGGCTATTTCAGATAGTGACCGGGAAGGTAAGACCCCCAGCTGTGATCTCGACGCTGAAGACTCATGGTGGGTACATGACTTCTTGCTGGGAAGAATTGGCAAGGCTGTTGCTTGAAACGCTGCTTCCAGACGATAATGTTGAAGACGACGAGGAACAAGAAACTGCAATAATAGACATGACGAAGAACTACGACAACAAAGCAGAAATAGATCCAATAACACGGGAAGAGATTATAAGGTTGCTGGCCGAAATGAAGAGTAAGAAGGCACCTGGACCTGATGGAATCAGAGTTGAGGTGTTGAGGTCGTTCAGAAAATCAGCGAACAGGTAGCGCTCTTCCTAACTAGTTTATTTAATTAATGCATGGACCAGGGCCAAGTGCCTAATGTATGGAAACAAAGTGAGGTAGTCATTCTTAGCAAGGGTGAGGACAAGGATCCGCAGCTCCTTAAGTCGTACAGGACAATCTGTTTATTAAGTGTATATGGAAAACTTCAAGAAAAGATCTTGTGTAACAGAATGAGGAAGCATCGTGAGATTGTTTGCATCTACCAGCAGCAGTACGGCTTTAGGAGAGGCAGATCTACTGAGGACGCTAGCTGTGAGGCCATGAACCTTGTTGATAGGGAAAGAGGGAAATATGTTATTGGGATATTCGTGGACATATATGGAGCATCCGATAATTTTTGGTGGCCATCACTATTCAAACGGTTAAGGGAATTATAATGTCCAGGAAGTCTCTACAGTTTTTTTATAGACTACTGTAGGGACATATATGCAACCCTGAGATGTCCAAGAATATCAATAAGTAAGAAACTTACGAACGGCTATCCGCAAAGATCGGTCTGTGGACCAATCTTTTGGGATGTAGGGCTCGAACCCGGTTTGGTGGAAATATAAGCGCTCCCAGGTAAGGCGGAAATAGTCGGTTTTGCAGATGACTTAATAATAATTGTTCAAGCCAAGTCAAGATTGAAACTTGAGACCAAGAGTAATGCGGTTCTCGCTGGGCTGGATGGACTCTTGGTGCAAGAAAGGGAAATTAAATTTTGGCACCTGCGAAGACGACGTATATGCTGTTCAAGGGAGCACTGAAGAGAGACCCCATGATAAAGATTGACATACAAGTGATTAGACGAAGTGTAAGTACCAGATGTCTAGGAGTTACGTTGGATGAAAAGCGCGGCTTCATGATACACGTGGGGAATATATGTGGAAGAGCCTTAAGACTAATTAACAAGATTATTAGCATAGGGCAGAGGCGGTTTAGACTACCCAGGCTTTGTATACGGATTTACCATCAAGCCTTATTAGTCTCCATCGTGGGTTATAGGGCCAGCGCTTGGGCACACCAGCTCAGACTGGTACGGGTTAAATGTAAGATCCGAAGCCTACAGAGAAATATTCTCTTAAGGATATCCGGAGCCTATAGAACAGTTGCGACAAATGCATTGTGTGTGGCCCTAGGTATCTGGCCACTAGATTTAGAAATAAGGAAGAGAGCGGCTATGTACTGGCTGCGGAAAAGGAAGTTAGATAAGGTTGCTAACTGACGAGGGAAGGAGTAATAAATGGTATCCAGGGGAGGGAATCATTGCTGAACGAGTGGCAGACATATGGAACCAAAGCACAACTGGAAGGAGAACTTACCAACTCTTTCCCGATGTCAGAGATCACCTAAAATTAAAATTTTTACAGCCTTCCCTTGGACTAGTTCACTTTATCACTGGCCACAGGCCGTACAGGGTTGTTCTCTACCTAAGACGCTTAACAGAAGACAAGCAAATGTGGAGGAGAGGTTACCCCCGAACACGTCGTACTGGAATGTCAACTAACGTTAAAAGAGAGGGAAACGGTGTAAGTTCCATTACAGACCAGTGCAATTTATCTTATATTGCGTGACTTGGATAGGTGGGGGTCTCATAGATACAATCGCGAACGACGTGTCAAAGAGAAAAAAAGGACATATATATAATAAACATGAAGACCGAGAGACAGGTTGAACAAGACGAACAAATGGAAGACAGACAAGGTCATGAGACCAGTGACGACAGTGACACTACAGAAGGTGACGACTTGACATCAGAGACAGAATCAGAAGACATACTATGAAACTGGAACCAAGACTTAGCTGAGACAAAACATAGATTTTACCGGCTGGCAGAGTGTAATGGGACGAGGAGCTCTATGTCATTCGGAGACCAGCTGAGGAAGGCTCCTTTAGGATGTCAGTAGTGGAAGCTGCTGAGGGACCTGAGACAGCCGAGCTACCAGCAGGAATTAGAGTAATCGAATAACATCAAGAGGCGGAGGACGAAAACCCTCAATTCACATGATTTGGTCCACTTAGCAACAGGTGAGGTGCTGAACTGGGATGGTGGGTCTTCCAGTCCATTGAGGTTTCTTCATTGACTGTTATCAGTAGATGAAGAGACAAGGAAGAATATTAAGATGATCTGCAGCCACCGAGTTGCAAGAAATGTATTAGGTTAAGTTAGTTTTAGTTGATATTTTCTTACGTTGTATCATGTTTAGTTTTAGGTTCAAGGTAGTGCTCTTAGCTGGAGGTAGGTGGAACGAAATTTCCGGTAGGGCGCCTCTCCAGGGGATGGATAGGGGGATGCTCGCCCCCCGCTGGGGCTCGCACCAAACCGGTGACTATTAGATCCGGAAGCGGGGGGGCACCCATCGGGGCAGGGTACCGGGGGCGTAAAATACCTGGGGCGGACCACCTACTAGGATAAAATTAGATGGGGAAATAGGGACACTTAGATTAGGAGCTATAATCAACATCAAATAAAGTAATATGATTTAAAATTGGATAAACTATTAACTAGCGGATGTAAAGAAACAATGAGTTACAGTCTAGGCTTCAGGACAGAAAGCAATGATAAATAAATATATAAATGTACAAAAATATATGAGAAGATATTATAAAAGAGAATAAGAAATAAAATTAAATTTGGAGAGAAGAATAGCACGTATTTTTGGAACAGAGCTCAACAATAGACTTAATTTTTGTCATACAACAGCTTATGGAAAAAAGGTATGAATTTTGGAAAGACTTGGTAATTGTATTTTTTGGATTGTTTAATTTTAGGCAAAATAGCTGTTTAAAATGAGAAATATTAGTTATAGACCGGCAATGAACAGAACGTAGGGATTAACATTATTATTATTAGCACCGCGTCTTACTAACCGTTCGGGTTATACGCACTTACGCTAATGTGTAATGGTAGGGTGATTGTGAGATGAAATGAAGGACCTACAGTTTAACGTGGAATCCGAACCACGGTGGAGGCCTGGCATTCCCCACATTCACAAGATGTNACGCACTTACGCTAATGTGTAATGGTAGGGTGATTGTGAGATGAAATGAAGGACCTACAGTTTAACGTGGAATCCGAACCACGGTGGAGGCCTGGCACTCCCCACATTCACAAGATGTATTGTCAGAGGTGAAGGAAGGGTTTGGTAATCAGATATATCTTTGCCGCGACCGAGGATTGAGCCCTGGCCGCCAGCATAGAAGTCTGACACCTTACACCTAGACCGCCAGGTCACCAGGGATTAATAACTCCAAATAATGGATAAAACTATTTATATTATGAACGATAATATTGACCGACCTACTTTATTTTATTATTAATGTTGTTGAAAATAGATTAGCTTTAAAATATTTGGCGAGTGAAAAAAATAAACATATCATTCATTTTATTGCATTTTAATTTAACATCTAAAATTCACAAATAGACCTGACACAGAGAAAAATTACTTTTCCATTTATTTACTTCTCTTTCTTTTTGTTGTAAAAAAAATTACGTCTTTACTTTTCGCATATTATATTTTTTATTATTTTTTGAAAATCGATATTTTAAACCCAAAAGATAAATCTTTTATATCGATATTTTTACAATCGAAGTAGCAATCGTGACTTGCGAAAATTGTGACGATAAAATAGCGGCAGAATGAATTCGCGTTTTTGCGTAAGAAATTATTCTGGTAAATACGCATGCGCTAAAACTAATTAAGAAACGAAATATTACAAAATATTTATGATGTGGCATGCCCTTACCTAAATAATCTCTTTTTATAACATTATTATGTGGCAGGAATGTCATGATTTGTACTAAAATATAACCTGACATGTAATAGTGGTGAAAAAACATTGATAAATTCCTTGTTTACAAAACTGAATATTACACTTGCTCAATGCTTAACACTGTTGGGATCCCCTCGCAATGACGTTATTGTTATGAGCTAGCACTCAACTGTTACGTCTCATAAACCGCGAATCATTGAAAGTTGTTTTGTGTTTTGTATTGTGTTTCAAGAAGCGAATGTCAGGCCTATTGTTTATTTAATTTTGAATTTTACGTTATGTTTAGAAAACGACTTTCATTGAAATTCAATGTAATGAAGCAGCAAAATAATGAAACCAAATCATCAGAGGATATTGTAAGGAATTTGACACTCATATTAAAAAAAAATCTCTAATTATTTTCAAATTAAACTATTTCAATGTTTTCACTTTTATTTAAATTTAATTATATAAATTAGGTTAAGATTCCGAGCAATTTCATTTTATTATTTTGTTTGGTTTTGTTCTGTTAAATTGATACAACATATTCTTATAAATTAAACCTAATATAAAGTAAGTTAACTTCCTTTTTTTTTCAGTCAGAAGATGACAAACGTTTACAGGAAGAGTTAAACATGCTGGTGGAAAAACTTTGTGTAAGATTTAATTTTATTATTGCGAGAAATTAATTAAGTGTAGCCATAAGATAACACGAATGGATCTGTCATCACATGGTTTAAACTCTAAATCGGGGGTATTCAACCCTTTTTGTTCGCATAGTTGTTGGTGCATAATGCAAGTTATACAAATTCTATAATCTACATCTAAAATAAATTAATGGCCTCCCGTACGCGTACCCCAGGTTGAATACCACTTGTCTAAAGGCCAGTTCTCACATGTCATTTTCAATTTATAATTTCCATTGAATACAAAATGAACGTCAGAATACTCATTTCATTAGACTGAATCAATATTTAAAGCTTTCATTAAAAGTGAAAAGGAGTTCTACTGTTATTAATTTTTAATGATCACTATTGAAAAATTAAAACAAAATGAACAGTGAAAACATGTGCAAGAATTAATTAATTCAGTTTTCTTTGAATTCAAATATTTATTTTAATCGAACGCTACACTGTGACCACTTGCAACCTTTTATTGGATTTAATACTCAATTGTTTTCAAGTTTTGACTCGTGTTGACAAACCAGACAGCCTTTAATGAAATTTGTGGTGCTTATTTACAGGCATTGTGTTGTAAGAATTCTCAAAAATGGTGTTTAGTGGCACGACGAACAAACGCTAGTTGTTCAGTCACATGATCATCATGATCAATGAATCATTTTCATGAAAAATGAATAATTGAAAATGATACGTGAGAACTGGCCTTAAAGCCCCATATATAGTCTATATCCATAGGTCCATAGTCTGGTTCATAATAAATCGATGCCATAGTATCGTATTGCTTTGTCCTGATCCGTAAGTCCTTACTCCATGGAAACATACTAATTATAAGTTTGATACTTTCAGATAATGTTATATAAATATATTTATTTTGATTATGCTTATCCTACATTTCAAGTAAGCCACATTCTAGACGTTTTCTCAAAAAAGTTGTTTTAATTTCATTTATTGGCCAGCTGATGACTTTCTGCTTATTGAAGACAATTTTCTTTGAAGAATTTTAACAAAGTCTCTTGACTATCTCATTGGTTGGCACGGTCACGTGATTAAGGATACGAATATAATTTCTATGGACACTGATTCTGTAGATGGGGCTTATTGTATTACACTCTTAAATAGAATAAATTGCCGGTGATGGGGAGATCAGGGCTCGAATCCTGGCCGAGTGCCTTAAGGGGTTCTTTCGTAAATATTTTTACACTTTCTCTCGATCCAAATTCAGGTACATTTCTTCTAAATTTTACTTTACTCATCCCTATACCATTAGTGATACTATATAATGCAGATAGTCCAAATGGGCAGAAAAGTGGGGTGCATAAGAATAGAAAATCTTATTTTCCTAAAAAAACATATTTTTGTGTTCAACAATAACATTATATTAAGGCCTATATCATTTTTCTTAGCACTCACTTAAGGTTTTTCCTATTAAAATTGGACTGTAGGCCTACTTAAGCCATTATTGCATTGTATCAAGGAAACGGATGAAAAACTGTATCACCCGGCGCTCGAGTGTCTGAGAGATTTGATCCGCACTTCGACCACATCCATGACGAGTGTTCCTAAACCTCTCAAGTATCTTCGCACTCATTACAATACCATCAAGGTAAGATGTAGTTTTATAAGGGTAGGCCAACATATAACTTTTAAATTATTGGGATGGGGGTGGGAGGGATTGACCTCATGTTGTCGACAAGATCATTAAGAGGAGTAAGACCTGCTTTAGTGGCCACGGGGTCCAAGGCGTCACTCTCTTATTAGATTAGACAGCTGATGGCTGGAAGATCAGGGTTCACATTCCGGTCGAATGTACTGAGGTTTTCCAATTTACTTCCACACAAATGCGGATACACTTCCTATAAATTCCATCTTCCTCATTAGTGTAATTAGTACATAAGTTATGCATATAACCTGAACACATAGTAAGACATGGTGCTAAAAAAGTTGGAGGAGTGAAGCTTCAAATGGTTTTTAACCTACTCGGAAATATTTTGTTAGTTCAGATACTGGCGGGGTCGAATTTACTTGGTCCTAATGGGATAGGAAAGCAGATGAAGTTCAAGTACACAGTGAACACTATAGTGTAGTCCATAGCGCCTTTAACTCAGAAAAAAAATGATAATGTTTATTAATAGGTTATCTAAAATTGATTGTTTCTATTCTAGGTTCCTTTCTAGGTTTTTTTAAATGTAATTTCAAAGTTTAATATGTAGGAACCCTCTTCAATAGCCGAATGGTCTTAGGTGTCACTCTCATACTATATTGAACTGCCGACAAGGGGGGAGATCAGAGTTCGAATCCTGGTCAGTCTTACGAAGGGTGATTTTCCACTTCTCCACACAAATGTAGGTACACTTCCTGTAAATCAAACCTTCCTCATCTCAAACACATTAGTGTAACTAGTACATATGTGTGTGTATAACTCCTAAAAAAATGTATAAACTTGAACAAGGTTTATTTTCAAAATAAAAATAATGATCTTAAATGATTGTTATAAGACAACTTATTGTCTTTTTCTCAGGAGGCCTACCAGAGAATGAGGGACCCAGAGGTCCAGAAGTTCTGCGCAGATATCATCTCCGTGTTGGCGATGACCCAACTGAACGAGACGGATCAGGCTGTAGAGAGAGATTGCCTCAAGTATTGCTTGTTGGGCACAAAAAGTGATGTCGGGGACTGGGGACATGAATATGTCAGGTCAATCCTATGAGCCCTTTACCTTAGGCTGGGGTGACTTTGGGACATTTTTGGATGTTTTTCAAATATTACAAGAAAACTATACATTATAATCTTGAACCAATATACTAGTTTGAAAGCTCCATCTTTCCTCTATTTATTTGATAAGGTAAACCAATGATTACCCTTATAGTTAAGTGAGAAATGAAATTTGAAGGTGTCACAAAGTCACTCCTAAAAACAAGATAATTTAATGATCAAAGGTGACCTGGCGGACTAGGGGTAAGGTTTCAAGACTTCTGTGCTGGGGGTCCGGTGTTAAATCCTCAGTCCCGACACAGATTTATCTGATTGCCAAACCCTTCCTTCACTTCTGACAATACGTGTATTAATCACAACTCGTGAATGTGTGGAATGCCAGGCCTCCACCGTGGTTCGGATCCCACGTTAAACCGTAGGTCCTTCATTTCATCTCACAATCACCCTACCATTACACATTAGCGTAAGTGCGTACAACCCGAACGGGTAGTAAGACGCGGTGCTAATAATAATAATAATAAGAATAGTAAGACCATCTTGTGAATGTGGGGAATGCCAGGCCTCCACCGTGGTTCGGATCCCACGTTAAACTGTAGGTCCTCCATTTCTTCTCACAATCACCCTACCATTACACATTTGCATAAGTGCTTATAACCCAAACGGGTAGTAAGACGTGGTGCTAATGATAATAATAATGATAGTAAGACATGCTGATAAAAAAAAACTTCAAGGTACAAGATATTGCATTGGATGGTCACACGACGCAATCTTGTGACCACAACTTCTTGTACAATATATTTTTTTGTGTACCAGTCTTAGTGCCATGAAAAACGTAAGAATTTGAAATAAAATGTATATTGTTTACAAGTTTAATAAATTGTTCAACTCCTCAGGCAACTAGAAAGTGAGATCGCCGAAGAGTGGATCCTAATCACAAAGGAGAGAAACATGGCCACAAAGGCCCAGTTGCTGGCTATCGTAGATATGATTATCAGCTTCGACATGAGTCACAATGCTGAGATCCAGGCATGTGATCTTCTCATGGAGATTGATGAAATTGACAGACTGAGAGATTATATAGATGCCTCCAACTACTCGCGAGTTTGCCTTTACCTTATCAGGTTTGAAATAATTTTTAATTTCATTCTTTATAAACTACCCTCGAAATCATATTTGTATTTCTAAAACAATATAAGAATAGGTGGCGTACGTTTGTAAGTGCAGCAACTAACTTGCGAGTTCCTAATGCAAAGCATAAGTCATCACCATCATCATCATCAACAACTGTTTCCAGCGTGTGGCCAGACCAATTTAATAAATGCCTCCATCTTCTTGTATCCTTCCACAATTCTTCCTCCTTTATTTGCTTCCACTCTTCTCCTCCCACATGCACACTTTCTGTTAGCTGCTTCTCCCATCTCTTGCTTGGTCTCCCTTGCGGTCTTTTACCTACATACTTCATCTTCACCATTTTCTTTGACATCCTGTCCTTATACATCTTCATTAAATGCTCATAATTAAATAAGTAAAGAAATAAACTAAACTGCTGATGACAGAGAGATCACGATTCGAATCCCAGTTGGGTGTACTGAGGATGATGTTCCACTCGGCCATCATGCAAATGCTGGTACACTTCCTCTAAATTAAAGCTTTATAATACCTAACTCATTAGTTAAATTAGTACATATCCATATAACCTGTGGCGCTAAAAAAACTAAGTAAGTAATTTAAAATCAAATGTTATAAAGCTAGCTGCTAAGTATAGCCTACGTGATATTGAAAGGACTATCACTTCAAAATAATTCTGCTAATTAATTTTTCATTCTTGTGAGTTTTGGGTGTTAAAGAAATCTTTGTTATGTATAAAGAACAGGGTTGTGTAAAGCTTTGACAAGTCGAAGGTTTAACACATTTACTTTGACTTTCACACCCACAATTTACTTCGAATCTTTTAAATCATTCTCAAGATGGATTGAAACTTAAGCAAACATCTGCATTATAAACTTAAAACAAATGTGAACACAGTTTACACTTTACATTGCTGCCTCTGGACTAAGAGGAAATGGCTGTGTCTTGAAAAAAATCAATCGTTATGCCAAATACCCTGACCTAGGTTTCATTATATCAGAACTCATCAGGAGGGGGAGTTAAATTCACAACACAACTGTGTAAAAGAGGAGACTCGAAAGGGAAGAAAAGTAAATATGTAAATAATGACAGAACACTTAGATAAGGACATGTAAAAAGAATAACATAAAGGACAAACACAGGAAATATACATTGGATGCAAATATATAAGTTGCGTTGTGCATTTCAAACTCTCCTGACGAGTTCTGATCGAATGAAACTTATATCAGGGTATTGATCTGTAACGATCGATTTTCTTCAAGAGGCAGCCATCACCTCTTTGTCCAATGATAAATAGTTAACATGTCTAACTCAAGTTGTATATTTTGCTTGTTTTTTAGCTGTGCGATGTATGTTGATAAACCAGAGTACATCAAGATTATCAATCTTGCCTTGGACTTCTTCTTGAAATTCCGGGAGTACACCCGCGCCATGTGTCTCGCCATGAACCTTAACGATGTCAAGCTGATGACACGGATATTTGAATCATGTCAAGACGGGTTAGTGTTCATATATGATTATGTAAAGCACTTGGATAAATCATTGGTAATTGAAAGGTTAGGAGTCCAGCTTACTTTGATTCATTGGTCTTGAAAACTTGGTTAGAACACCGTGGGGGCTTTAGCCAGGGAAATATAAGGGAATTTAAATACTTGATGGTGTGAGGCATAGGAGAGAAGTGCCCTTTAAGGTTAAGGAAGTGTTGTACAGGGTGTACTTTGTACTCATTGTCACATATACTCACAGCAGAAACATGGACATTGAATGTAAGTTTGTTGGGAGCCTGTTAGCTGTCATGAGAAACAGGATTAGGAATGAAGTTATCCGGGAAACAGTAGACGTACATGAGGTAGTAGAGGAAGCAAGGCTGAGATGGTATGATCATGTAATGAAGATGTTGGATTACATTAGATAGTGGAGGAAGCAAGTGTGAGACGCCACATTACTCAGTAGAACCAGCAGGCCACTGCAACCGAACTTCGGTCCGGACACCTGAGCAGCACTCAGGGACCCAAGAGGTGCTTTCCAACATTGATACAAAGATCCCCACTAGAACGCTGATGCAGACACACATACTGCCACCCTAGAAGACACAATCATGGCAGAAAGGAATTTCTACGGTGTCTTTATATTCCTATAAGAAATCAGAGAGTCGCTTCAGAGACATATCACCATCCGAGGACTTAAACAAGGCTAGTCAGACGCACAAACCGCTCAGACAAGTACATCCTTGAACACCTCAACCCAGACGGCCCAGCTGGTGTTCCAAGGAGGGATCAGTCCCAGTCCAGAATCTTGGACATCTCTCGGATCATCAGACATCAAGCTCCTTCAGGCAGACGACACCTCAGCACTTGAATGGCCTTGGCTCAAGGCAAGGTCAACAGAGATTCCACCTGGACGAAATCTCCCTGTGATGATGATGATGATGTATTAACTGTCGCTGCCAGAAGGAGCCCATTGTAATGGATAACAGTGCTCGCAGCATCAGGCGACATGACTTCACATGGGATTCTACCTCAGGGGTGTAAACCTTCGGCCCCATCACAGCCTAAGACGATCTAGAAGGATTTCATCCTGCGAGGGCCAGGGTGAGGTGGATACGCAAAATGTAGATGCCGCAGGTGAAGGACATCTCGCCGCGACTATGGACAAGAGAGCATCTAATCTTAAAATCTCCATACTTGTTCTTATAACTTTGTATTATTAATATAAACATATATCTCTTTTCTATAAGGAAAGCCTCTTTTCGCTTTATGAGGTAATTGTATTATATTTGGAAGAAGGTACAGTAGAGGTGGATAGAAACACCTAAAAGAGAACCAACACAATGTGGCTTTTACAATGAAAACAATAACACAGTTCACACTTTATAAACATATATTTAATTATTTGGAGGTACAGTAAAGAAATGGCTTCGGCTTGGCCACGTTTGTCCGATTTCAGCTGCCCCTCCCTGGACCTTCCACTCATTGTCAGCCAAAAGACTATAAAAAGTGGTGTGTCATAGGGCTAAGGATTCAGTTGGAAGCAGGCAGACAACCCAACATTAAACTATTGTAGTTTGTTAAATATGTGGTACGCATACTAACAAGAACAACGTCTTGCCCACACATGTGATTGTGATAGGTTGTTTACACGTTTATCTGTTCTTTAGGTCTCAAGATTTTACTATAAATGTACAGGATATTCTTTCTTTTTTAATGCTTATTGTCATCCTCAGTAGTCTTGGGGTAAAGTGCTTGCCTCTGGACCCATGTTCATGGTTTCAAACCAAGCCAGGGTTGGCAAATTTTTCTCAAGCAACAAAAAATTGTAGCACAACTTCCTTCAGAGGGGAAGTAAAGCCGTTGGTCCTGTGTTGATTATGGCTTGTAAAAAAATCCTGGAAGCTATGTGAAAATACCTTTTCCTGATGCTCACTCTCCCTCATAGAGATTTTCATGTGCTGATAAATAATCAGGCGGTTCAAAAGTGCACGTTAAATACCTCAAATAAATAAAATAAAAATTGTTTATCTATAATATACCTATGTTTGTACCACATTTTATGGGGTCTTCAGGAGTATCCGTAATCAGTTGGCATTCCTCTTGGGTCGCCAGCAAGTGGTTCTGGACCTTGATGAATTCCCGGATGGCAGTGACTTGAAAATGGTCATGTCCAATGCGCACATCAACGATCACTTTCTCAACATGGCAAGAGAGGTGAGCTTACTTTATTCACATCGGTAACTTAAGGTAATGCGAGTTAAGGACAGTATTATTTTCAGTTTTTATAACAAAAACATTTTCGGTCAAAACAAAATATAAAATATTACTTCAGAATATAAATTATGTTTAATTTTCAACATAAAGTAATCTCATGATTCATGAACCTCGGTGGTCTAGTGAACAAAGTTTACGGCTATAGATCCAGAAGTCCCGAGTTCGATCCCCCAGCAGTTTCAGATTCTCTGTGAAGCATTTGGTCTGGAATGGGATCAACTCAGCCTCGCAAGGACGAATTTGGAGCTACTTGAATGAAAAATTAGTGGCTTTGGTATAGAAAATTGAGATTAACGGCTGGAGGGTTCGCTTTGCTGACCACATGTCAACGTCGATCCACATAAGTTGACACTAGGCATGTTTTTGTGGTTGACCTGAAATATGTTAATGAAATGCTTATGGCTGAGACAATACTAGAGCTTGGTTTGGTAATGTTCTCTTTGACCAGAGTAAACAGTGTGGTTACGACCAATGAGCAGAGAATTTGTGCGCCAATTTCAAAACAGCATCACTCCTTATGTTAGATTCAAACCAGTATAATTTTTTAGTTATTGGATTTTAAGTTTTTATAAATTAAAATGGACTACAACTACTATCTAGAAACCCGCCTCGGTGGCGTAGTTGGCTAACACGCTTGTCGTGTTGAGCTCGACTGCTGAGGACAGGGAGATCGAGGTTCGAATCTCGGTCGGGTGAACTGGGGGGGGGATGTCCTAAATGGGTTTCCACTCTCCCTCCACGCAAATGCGGGTTCACATCCTCCAATTAAACCTTCCCAATTCCTAACCTATTAGAGTAATTAGCACTTAAAGCGTATAACCCGAATGGGTAGTAAGACGCGGTGCTAAAATATAAATATATACTAGTTAGAAATACATTACAGTAATTAGATACCTAAAAACCGATTAGTTATGGATAAAAATGAGAGTACTCTATGATCTAGGCCTATTTGATATTATTAAATACGTACTTCATGTTTTCTTGATATTATTTTGTCGAAGATATGTTTATCTTAACATGTTGTGCAGTTATTAGGACTAGTCTAAATAAGCACCAATATTACTAAGAATAAAATTAAATAGCTCGTTTTCCATTGATTAGCAGTACATGTAGTAGGATTATATAAATTCACCTACCAGCTGTTAGCTGTATTCCACCCCAACCACCATTTTTTTAAAATGAAAAACACCCAAAATAGCTTTTGCACTCCACCTTGGTCAGAACTACTTGGTTGCAAGCCCTCTATACTAAGACATAACCAAATAAATCGCAAAAACTTGCCTACTATCTTCGATAATAGATGGCAACCGCTTGGTTAGTATGGTTCAATTGAAGGCTTAACTCGTGGAGTTTTATTTTAGTAATCTCACCAGTTCTTGAATATTAATCTGAACATTTAAACAGAAGATTTTTAAAATGAAGAGTAAATATCCTGATAAAATTCCACGATGCCCTTGGTCGATATTCAAAAACCTTTGGTATTACTATTTGACAATTAAACAAAACTTATCAACTGTGTCAATATTTTAAATATTTTGGCAAAAAATGTGTTTTGTTACATAAAGTGTGAAAATATGGAATTCAACTTGGTTTCCCTTATACCCTACCTCAAATTCCTGTACGGATTATTTTACTTGATTGTGGCTTAAAGAATTATTAATTAATTAATCAATCAATACTGCTTCATACAATAATTGGTGTTGGTGTGTAGGATTAGCATGCAAGGTTCATAATGGAGCCATGATCAGGTCCCTCATAAGCCTCCATCACTGACTAGGACACCCTAATTTTCTTATGAATAGGCATATCTGATCTACCTTTGCATATGCATACATCAGGTCATGTGACCTTCAGCTGTCACTTTTGATAGATGTTATCAACACAAAAAATAAATTAATATTTTCTAAAAAGTACCCCAATTTTTTATTTGTAAGAAAATCAAGCTATATCTACAGAATCAGTCCTGATTGCCGAATCAAATTCACTTAAGTGAAAAATGACAACCTGGACATGGGAAATGAACTTGGAACCTTTGTGTGTCACTTTTCATTGGTAGAGCATTGGTGTGCAAAGGTCCTTGGTTTGGTTCCAATGTCCAGGTTGTCATTTTTTAAAAATTTAATTGAATATATTTTAACTTGTAAGTATTCCTACATGTATTAGGAAGAAGTTACAGGAAAAGTGGATAGAAAAAATAAAATTAACACAATATGGCTTTTACAATGAAAATTAGAACACAGTCCAAACTTTAAATGGCTGCCACTGGACAAAGAGGTAATGGCTGCCTCTTGAAGAAAATCTATCATTATCACTCAATCTCCTGACCTAGGCTTAATCCTATCGAAACTCATCAGGAGAAAATGTGTAATGCACAATGAAAATTCTTAAGAGGAAATTAAAAAACACAAAAATGAGAAAAAAAACTGGTAAAGAATGATGGTCCACTTACTAATGTCGATTATCTTCATTACCTCTTTGTCCAGTGGCAGCATTGTAGATTGTGAACTGTGTTCTTTTCATTGTAAAAACCATATTGTGTTCATTTCTTTTATATGTTTCTATCTACATTCTTATACCTACTTCCAAATATATATATATATATAAGACCACAAAAAGTGAAAAGAGGTATTTTTTAAAAGAGATTTAAGAGTTCCTAGCGACTCTAAACATTATTTTACATTATCTTGTGTGCTCTCGTAACTTGATTCTTATCTCAGCTTGACATTATGGAGCCAAAGACACCGGAAGATGTCTACAAGACGTGGCTTGAGAACTTGGTGATGCGTCCCACGTTCCTTGCAGAGTCCAACGTTGACTCGGCCAGAAAAAACCTCGCCTCCACCTTTGTCAACGCCTTTGTGAACACTGGGTTCGGTTCAGATAAACTTGTCACCGGGGAGGATGGCAAGAACTGGATATACAGGAACAAGGAACATGGTCAGTCAAAGTGGTTTCTTCTCCCTTCCCCCCCCCACCCCCCACCCCCCAACTCTTATTTGCTTGT
>CABFVX010000891.1:174680-184774 GCA_902151425.1 Timema shepardi
TTGTGTGTGTGTGTGTGTGTGAACGATTTCCGAACAAAATGGAATGTATAGCATATAGCTTTTAAAATTCCGTTTAAATATTACTATAATTACAGTTGAGTCGAATCCAATATTTTACGAATACTAATCTTGAATCCATATCTCCAATTTACCTTCGATTCTTGGAAAAAATCATGAACATAAGATGAAATATAAATATTATAGAAAAAACTAATGGTAAATAAATGTTTTAACATTCTTTCTCATAATCCATTCATTATAACATTCAGTTGAGTGTTGAATTACTGCTCTGGGTCTGGTTGTTAAGTTCATCCTATAATTAATATGGTTCGAAATCACAGATAAGCAGGTTAAAACTCTAAAACAAATTTCACTCGCAAAATTGGGAAAAATAATAATTTAAGAACAAATTTCACTCGCAAAATTGGAAGAAAAAAAAGTTTAAGAACAAATATTTCTTGCAGAATTGGAAAAAAAAAAGTTTAAGAATTCTATCCTTGAATCTCCTAATAGATTTGAGGGTCCTGTCCCTAATTTTGACATAGTTTTAATGTTTTTAATGGGGATAGCAGTGAGTTGAAAGTTTTCGTCGACTGTTACCAAGGTCTGGGCTTGGCGTACGCGGGCTCGTGTCGCCAAGATGTGGTGGAGCTGATAGTTCCTGTCCTCAGTGACTCTCACTCGACCCGTGAAGTGGTGGCGATTGCGGCCCTCGCCTGCGGTTTAATCACCGTAGGTTTCGGCTCCAGTGAGGTCACCTCCCCGATCCTGCAAGCGCTCATGGACATGGGTCCAGAGGATCTGGAAAACACATATTCGAGGTTCCTGCCGCTGGCCTTGGGAATCTGCTACCTTGGTCAGTTTCTAATACTTTACTTTGGTGGAAATTAGCATTGGTATCAGAGAATAGTCATTTCACAACTTAATTTAAATATATTTGAAAATTAGCTCCAGTATCAAGCATTCGTTATTTAACAATACAGCACGGTGTAGTTAATCCAAATCTGAAATTGCCAATTGTGTTTGAATAATCAAAGGGCAGTAGAAAAACAAAACTATGTACAACAACATTTTCTAATTATTAATTTATATATAATCATTCATAAATTGACTCATCAGTCTGCATTCATATGTTTTACTCTTTTGGCTTTGAAACACAAGTGCGATGTATCTTTTTAAACTCAAATCTTTTAATTTATTTAAATTTGAATATCAGTTTAGATTCATAGACTATTCCTAGTTTGATAACTGCACACAATCTTTTGAGTTCACTTTTTCTTTTAAGTAAATTATATTTTAATATTGGCATCAAGAATAGCCTGAGTTGACCTCTGTGGTCTTGGGGTAATGTGCTCGCCTCATGACCCGATGTTTGTGGGTTCAAATCCAGCCGGAGGACGGATTTTTCTTGAGTGATAAAAATATGTAGCGCAACTTCCTTTGGAGGGGAAGTAAAGCAGTTGGTCTCTTGTCGATTGTGTCATGTAAAGGAACCCAAGAAGGTATGTGAACATACCTTTCCGGCAAAATTGGTAGGCTCTTTCGCTCTTAGAAATTCTCGTGTGTTGATATATTCAGTTGGTTCAGAATATGCACGTTAAATATTTTAAATCGATAAATAAGAATAGTCTGTGAGAAAAATTACGTCTTGTATATACAAGATCTTTGTTTGAATTTTTTAAAATAAATGCGACCAAATGCTTCAGAATTTTTGATAGTAAAACGGTCACTGTGATTACGTTTGCAGCAGTATGCAAGGTTTTATTTAGTCCTTTTGCAGGTCAGAAGGACGCAATCGAAGCGACGAGTGCCACCTTGGAGGTCCTGCCTGAACCGTTTAGGTCCATGGCTCAAACTATGTTGCAGATATGCGCTTACGCTGGCACCGGAGACGTTCTCATGATTCAGGAACTTCTCCACATTTGCAGTGAACATTACTCACAAGAGGTTCTATTAAAAAAAAAAACATAACTTTTGCATCTCTTAAAGTCACAATATAGTTTTTAGCTCTTTCAATATTCACTATTTATCCTTTCAAGAAAAACCTCTTTTCACTTTTTTAGGTATTTAGTTATCAATTTTAAGCAATTGGTAAAAAAAATTACGCAGACTAAAATAATTAATCTACTAACAGTAGTGTTTTCTTTGTTATTTATGACCAAATAGACATGACAAAATATAATTTGTCAATGGCACCAAGCCTTAAACATCTGTTTCTAAATTCCATTTTAAATATTTTCACTTTAATTAAAATTGTCAATTTTTAAAGATTTGATGATTCAAATTTACATTCAAGATTTAAAAGAAAATGTAAGATTCATATTTGAGTACTATAGAATTCGGGCCATCTATAATATATTTATCATAGTAGCCATGGTGGCCAATCCAACACCTTAGTTCTGTTGGTAGTGTCTCTCTCTCTCTACTGAGCTAAGGGTACCGGGTTTGATTCTCGGCATGCTCGAAAATTTATCATTGGTGAAATGTGGGTTTACCCTTTCACATTGATAAATTAATGGCCAGGGACTGGATGTTGTGTCTGTCCTAGTCTTAATCTAGATAATAAGGCATGTGAAGCTACAACAGGCCTATCAAGTTGGCAGTGGAATGGATTAAATAAAAAACCGACCCAGGCCACAGGCTGGAAACTGTAATGGATGTGAGAAAGTTATGGTGGCCATTTATAAGAAGATTTACTTTACACCCATTACTGTTTCCAGCCTATGGCCCAGATCAGTTTTTTTATTCGAGTCATTTTTTTTCCAATATCGGCTGGCTCGGCTTGTTATAGCTAGTTATACAAAGATAAAAGTGTGAATATAATACTTTTTAATTCATTATTTCATGAACTATAATACTTCTTGTTGACATGACCATGAAACAAAAAACAATAAATTAATAATTTTTGTTATTTTAAATAGTCATGAAAAAACCCCAACCATCAACTAATCCTTTAGAAAGTATTATTAGAAGTTTTAGATAACTCTTTTGATCAAATGAATAGTTTTACGAAGCAAATAAAAATTATTTCTACACCGATTGACATTAGTGACTTTCAATCAATGTTTGCAATGCATTTTTTTTTTAGCTGCTCCAAGAGGCTGTTCATAAGTAAGTGGAAGTATGTGTGGGCTATATAATAGTGGTGGAAATATGGCGAAAATAACAGGTTTTTTTTTTAAAAAAAAGTAATATTTTCAAGACACTCAGCTCAGTTACACCCTGGTCCAACAACCCTCCCCCACCTCCTCCCATAAAAAAATAATTTTATATGAAAAACCATTACATGAATTGTAAATCACATGCTTTTTAACTGACTTCTGGTGTGTCACAGGAAAAAGATGAGTCTATATCGAAGAATAATGAGAAAAAAGAGAGTAAGAAAAATTTGGAAGGAGAAAAGTATCAAGATTTATCTTCCATGCAAGGGGTGGCTACCTTAGGAGTGGCCCTCATCGCTATGGGGGAAGAAATTGGAAACGAGATGTCCACCAGAATATTTGGAAATCTGGTGAGGGTCAAAACTTTATTTGTTTGTATTCTGGGAACATAATTGGTAGGAAAATCAAATTTGATACCCTAGATTCTTACTGAATTCATTAGAATTGATAATTGGTCTTAATATCACAATTTTGGATAACTCGATTCCTAGCCCTCGAAGCCCAGGAAATGAAAGTTATGGTATTCAAACAAAATAGCAATAATGTGAATTGATTAATTTATGTTTAGGGGTGTGCGAAGCATCGACTTGTCTTTGAAACTTCGAAACAAATGTCTCCTTTGACTTTGCTTCAAAAAAAATTCTGACTTCGAAGCTTTGGTCATTTAAATATTGACAGATAAAATATTCTGTTTATGGTCAATTATTTCCATTTATACATATTATAAATAATAATCATTTAGCTAAACTCCTAAGTAATTGAATTGTAAGTTGTAATATAGCTTGATTTATTAGATTAAAATGAAATATTATTAACAATAAGTATAATAAAACATTTTTTAAGTGATATCAGTACATAAAGTGCAATAAATAACAATATAATATATTTTTCTAGTGTAAAAACACTAAAAAAAATCAAACTTCGAGTTGGCTCTGAGAATATGTCAAATATTTAATTCGAGTTCGCTTAGAATTGAAAAAGTGGACTTCGCACAACCCTATTTGAGTTCCAAGTATTAATTGTAGATTAGAATTTTGAGATAAACCTATCAAATCCGAATCAATAATTTATTTGGATTCAAAATATTGAATAGAGACTGAAGCTCTCCAATATTAAGAGTCGGATTCGAAGGTTTGCACATGCTTATTCATTACTGAAGCCTACATGCCAGCGTGCTTGATTTACTCTTAACATCCTCCTGTATTTGTGCTTGGAGGGAAGATACAATGAATCATCTGCCTGAATTTGTGCTTGGAGATAAGATACGATGAATCATCTGTTTGTATTTGTGCTTGGAGGGAAGATACAATGAATCACCGGTTTGTATTTGTGCTTGGAGGGAAGATATGGTGAATCATCTGTTTGTATTTGTGCTTGGAGGGAAGAGATGGTGAATCATCCGCCTGTATTTGTGCTTGTAAGGAAGATACAATAAATCATCCGCCTGTATTTGTGCTTGCAGGGAAGATACAATGAATCATTCGCCTGTATTTGTGCTTGCAGGGAAGATACGATGAATCATCCACCTGTATTTGTGCTTGCAGGGAAGATACAATGAATCATCCACCTGTATTTGTGCTTGCAGGGAAGATACAGTGAATCATCTGCCTGTATTTGTGCTTTCAGGGAAGATACAGTGAATCATCTGCCTGTATTTGTGCTTTCAGGGAAGATATGGCGAATCATCCGTTCGTAAAGCCGTACCGTTGGCGATCGCTCTCAGTTCCCTGTCTAACCCGGTCCTTGCTGTTTGCGATGTGCTCAACAAGTACTCACATGACATAGACGAGGAGGTGGTGTACAATGCTGTCTTGTGTATGGGTCTTGTAGGGGCGGGAACCAACAACGCTAGGTACAGTTGTAACACCTACAGTCATTTATCTAGAACAGTAAATCCTTGCGAATCTGGATTAATTAATGAGAGGTCATCCAAACGAAGCATAGATCCAGATTAGTAAAGCAAAAGATAGCTCAAAAAATACCAAAACACTTATAAACACTAATAAATTGAAATTTTAAGGATAGTGGTAGTGCTGATGGAAACTAATATATCACTGTAGAGCCCTCAATATTTCTTTTTGCCTGATTTAAAAATACGTACATATAACTTGTACAACTGTATTAAATTTATTTAAAAACTTGAATTTGTGTGGTCATAGTTGTTCTCACAAAAATTGTATTTATCACATTATCAACCGTCCCCAGCGTTTGGCCGGGTCAATTTAGTAAAATGCCTCTGTCATCTGCTCTTCCAATCTATTTTTTTGGCCTATCTTATGGTCATTTTCCTATATAATTCATGTTCATCGTCTTTCTTACATGCTCTTACTATCTCACTCTTGCTTTATAATGCCCACACAATTTTCTAATGAAAGATTCTGGACTTGTGACTAAAAATGTTAATTTAATTTCACTGTATCATACTCTCTTAATTTTGCATTCCTAACCCAAAATATATTTTTTAATGCTTCTACCCTTCATTTACCCTAAAAAGTCGCAAGTTTAACTTGCATGCTTCCACTTTAGCATATCTTATAAGATGGGAACATAGTGTAATCTGTCAAGGTAAGTATGCTACTTTTCAGGGTAAACCTAGTGTACACACATGCCCGAGTACATCTTTCACGGAGTGTCTGCTACAGTAAGTGAGTGTGTTACAGACTGGTAACAATGCTGCGCCACCTGGCGCAGTACCATGTCAAGAATCCCACCCTCCTGTTCATGGTGCGACTAGCGCAGGGGCTGGTTCACATGGGTAAGGGGACACTCAGCTTGTCACCCTTCCACAGTGATCACCAGATCATGAGCCCCGTGGCCTTGTCGGGGCTGCTAGTCGTCCTGGTCGCCTGTCTCGATGTCAAGAATCTCATCCTGGGTCAGTCCCACTACCTGCTGTACTGTCTGGTGACCGCCATTCAGCCGCGCTGGCTAGTCACGCTAGATGAGGAACTGCGCTCACTCGCTGTTCCTGTCCGTGTGGGACAGGTAAATGTTTAACTAGTTGACACCATGGGGAGAATGTAGGAACCCCCCACCACCTCCCGCTTGTACTATGAGTGTGCGAAGCTTTAAAACTTTGACCATAGTTAAACTTCGCCAAAAATAAAATATTGACAGATTTTGTTGTACATCATTGTATCTTATTAATGATGAGGTATGGCTGAGGAGGGTTGAATTTAGAGGAATTGCACCCGCATTTACATGGTGAAAGAATGGAAAACCATGTAGGAATATTTAATTTAGATTCAGCTATTGCCTATTTAATCGGTTATATACACTCTATGTAGCAATCTCTCCTTGAAATATTAAATATTTTAGGTTTGAGAATGAATAGCTCAGAAATTTATATTCAAGTATTCGCATACCCCTAGAGATTATACAAACAATTGTGTAATAAAACAATTTTCTGTATGATTTTAGTTCATTAAGTTATAAAAATGACTAAAATATAATATTTTAAATATAAAACATATCCGAACATTAGTCCGGTTTTGAGAATATTTCATATATTTGATTAGAGTTTACAACGAATTGAACTACATCTAAGTATTGTTGCTTTCAGGCGGTGGATATAGTTGGTAAGGCTGGTACTCCCAAGACTATTACAGGAACTAACACCCACAATACACCGGTGCTGCTAGCTATCGGGGAGAGGGCAGAGTTAGCAACAGAGGAGTATATCCCTCTCTCGCCAATGCTGGAAGGAATCGTCATTCTGCGCAAAAACCCTGTTGTTGCCTGAAAAATTTACTGTCAAGTGATTCGATATATTTTTTTTGGATAAAGATAACTTCGCTGATGTATCAGCACATGGAAGACTGAGCTTTAATATCCCTTTTGCAATGGTGGCTAGTATCGATGTTTTGTTATTTATTGTTACTTTTTTTTGGCCATTTTTTTGCAAATATAAGACCTAAATGTGTATTAATTAGTTTTAAGCAGTGTCAAAATAATTTAATTCAGATTGTTTGAATGTTTCATAAAGAGAGGACCCTTGCCAACACTTTTCTATTTCGAATGCAGTTTTCTAAACAAAGTAAAAATGATGTCATACTGATATATTAAATTAAACATTAAAAGGAGGATATTAGGGCAAGACTTACATACTTACAGTACCACAAAACTCAAAGTTCACAACTAAAACAAAACAATTATGTAATTTTCAGGGTACAGAAGCTGCTGCTGAAGAAGGGGACTGATGTACTGTGACAGTTAAATAATTATTCTTTTGGGGGTTGCGTTTAATTGTAAACTTTGAAGACTTTAATTTTCTGGTGTGTAGGCCTTGCCTTCTTATCCTGCTTAATTTAATGCAGACTAAACTATCTTTTAAACAGAGCCAAAGTTTACCTTTAAAAAACAATTTTTTCAAAATAATTTCAGTATAATAGTGAAATACATTTTACCACTATTATTATCATTATAGCACTGCAGCTTACTTCATAATATAACACAAATGTTGCCATCAATCTGGCAACATTGTGTGCTTTGGCATTAAAATTAGGGCTGTGCCGATGTCGATAATTCAAAATCTATAAAGATATTTTAAATTCTCAAGTCATCAAAATATAATTAATAGTTCGAACAAAAAAAATTAAATACAGTCTCTTGCATGTTAACACAAATTCTTTAATTCTGTGGGGGATATTTTATTTATAATTAACAGCACAACCAACGTCCCAAACAAAATAAATCATTCTATTTTATTTACCTTAAGGCTTATTTCAAATAAGAAAATACATGATACATATATTAGATATAAAGATTTCCTCACGTAACAATATTAGGTTGGCCAGTATGATTGTATTTATTTGTTTTGGATTTATGAAATATTACCTACATATGTCAGTACGAGCTGAGGCCTGCGCATGCGCACAACATTTTCCTTTTTATATAAATAATTTTTGTTTTGGATTTGAGTTATTTATATTTAAAATACCCCCTATTTTTTCCGTTGGCTGAATTAACTAAACTCTGTAATATTGCAACAACAAAAAAAACCCACCTAAATCGGCATCAGTTACCGGCAACAACATCAGTATCGGCCTAGCCCAAATTAAAATTAAATGTAACTACTGTTATTTTTTTAATTTTCATTATTAAAAAGTGAATATTTTCAAAAATTTATGCTAACAAGAGGAGAGAAGCTTACTTAGGTTTATCAGAGCCCAACTCGTCCAACAAGTGCAAACCTTCACGAAATTTGCCATCGATAATCTGACAGTGGATGCAGAACACTCCAATTCTTTTTGAGTAAGCATTAAGCCATTAACTATACACTAAAGAGCCTTAATGATTTTGGTTGATGAGTATGACTACTTGTATACCAGTGACATTAAAAGCTTAAAGGAGATAATGTAAGAATTCATATTTGAAAAACTTATAGTGGTCATCATTGAGTCTCCCAAATATAGTATGACATGATTTATGAACCCAGTATTATCTGAATTTAACCCCATTTTCATCGATATTCACAACTACAGATGACCAAAAGAGCCGAGAGCATTGTAGCAGCACTTTCAAAGCACAGTCTTTTCTTTGTGTGCATGCTAATAGCATGACAGCCACTCTGACCCACTCTATCTGTGCTCAGTCCTGTATGTAAGACAGTATTTATGGCAGCGGCCCCTTTACACAAGGTCAGTTGATAGGCAGGTTCGACTGGCACCTAGGTTTAGCCATGCAGGTGTTTAGGGGCCTGTGAGAGTACAAATATCAAGATGAACCACTTCAAAACAGGCACATAAACATTTGCTCTTTCAATTTTCTCTTTTCATTGGTTCCACATTATTATGCGCCCTTAATGTTTTAACATCGGGCACACAAAAAACCTTCCATTTTGATTTCAGAGACAATTTCATGTAATGATGATCGTCAGTTGCGTTTTTGTTCTTATAACCTGATAGTAAAAGTTTTTTGAAACCAGTTCCATCTTTGTAAAGGTCACTGAATTTTAGTCATTTCCTCAGTCCACTGTGTGTATCATATAGAGGAAAGTTTAAAAAAAAAAACACAAGACAGGAGGCTGAAAAGAAATACACACTGCAATCCTGACATGCTACAACACAATGACAAATGGGCTGTGATGGGCCAACCGGCCTCGAGACCATCCACACGACGCCGCCGGTTGAGGTGCTAGTCGAGAAAGATTTTGGTGGGGGAAGTCATTGACTTGATCAACTGGATCAAAACTTAATCGGTTAAGTTAAAACTGTATGATCAGGCTAGCACTGTACACATGAAGCTGGTCAATCAAACTTGCCCATCAACTGGCCTCGTGTAGACTCGACCTTACCACAAAAGAACAAAGACCAAGGATGTCTTCCACAAGGCTTAGGGTTTGATAGTGATAATTCATCATTAATTGTTAATCAAATGGTCAGCATGGATGGGCAACCGGAATGCTGATCACCTACTGGCTTAACCAATTGCAAAATTGCAGTCAGATGATATCTTTGTCCCAGTCCTATCGTCAATATGTTGAGCATTGGTGCTTAAGAATGTAAGTTAAATTCAAAATGTCTTTTTAAGTATGAGCTTATTTATGAAATTAAAAAGTTGATACAAAATTGATCTAAATTATTTTCCCATCACACTTCCCTATGACTTCTGACATACATATACGTTACTGAACTGTGATGATCGGCACATTTTAATTCTATAACAGTTTACTTCTTGAAGAAAATCAATTTCTTGATTTCATCACTGGTCGTCGCCTCTTTCTGTTGTTTGAGGACCTCACTGCCAGCAGTCACACCCCAGTTAGCGGGTTGAGAGAGGGAAGCACAGTATGGTCGCCCAGATGCTGGCTTCAAATTTTCCCAGAATTCTCTCTGGGCTCTGTAATAAACCAAGGATAGAAACATATTAAAGGTTTATAAACTTGAGTTAGATCGAATCCACTATTTTGAAAATCTACATCTTGGGGGGGGG
>CABFVX010000891.1:200305-213128 GCA_902151425.1 Timema shepardi
CATTCGTAAATTTGAAAAATTACACCTAGAAAAGATAATCAAGCCCTGGACCTTTGGCATAGCACACCAAGTCTGCATTAAGCTAAGAGTGAACAAAAACCCTGAGCCCGGGACGATCACTGAATAGCTTAGTGGGGAAACCCGCCTCGGTGGCGTAGTTGGCTAACGCGCTAGTCGTGTTGAGCTCGACTGCTGAGGACGGGGAGATCGAGGTTCGAATCTCGGTCGGGTGAACTGAGGGGGGCTTTTCCTAAATGGTTTTCCACTCTCCCTCCACGCAAATGCGGGTTCACTTCCTCTCATTCAACCTTCCCAATTCCTAATCCATTAGCATAATTAGTACTTAAAGCGTATAATCCGAACGGGTAGTAAGACGCGGTGCTAAATATTATATATTATTAAATAAACCCTGTCAGTATTTGAACACGGACCTTGGCCGTCACAAACAAAACAAAAATGGCGACGTCTTTGTCCCAGTGTCCATTAGTACGGGTTTCCACACCTTCTCGAAACCTGTGTTGTTTTTCTCGTTATCTTGGAGATAACTTGAATATTTCTGGCGGTTGAGAGCAGGTTGGGCGCACAGGAGGTGGTCTCGCTGTTGGATTCAACCTTCACAAGGTCGCGCCCCTTCACCTTACGTGGTTGGAATACTAATTGGAGAACTGCTCGTCACAACCATGTGAGCTCCCTCCGTCGGAGAGACACTCTGATCAAATAAATGTTGAGACGGTCATGATTCAGCAGAGATTTACATCATGGCAAACCACCGTCTATATACACCGTATACGTAAGGTAAGTAGTCCGTAAGAACTCCACAGTAACAAATTGTTGTCTACACATAGTCCCGATCTGTAAGGTACGTAGTCCGTAAGAACTCCACAGTAACAGACTGCTCTTTATACATAGTCCCGCCCGATCTGTAAGGTACGTAGTCCGTAAGAACTCCACAGTAACAGACTGCTCTTTATACATAGTCCCGATCTGTAAGGTACGTAGTCCGTAAGATGATATCTACTCCACTGACGGAATTCCATCGGCATTGCCGATGTCCGATGAGTACGATGCGGACCAGTGGACACTTACCTTTAGCATCCACTTAGTCAAGTTCTTGCATACGGGCCCTAGTGTTGAGAGTATAAACAAAGATTAAACAAGTCTGACAGAGATTCAAACTGTAAGAGAGGGGGAGGGAGAGTTTCATTTACACCGGGGAACAGAGAGAGAGGCCCAGTGAAAGAAGATATAAAAATAGTCAGGCGTCCGTAAGAAGTTTCAGTGTGAGAGTGTGACAGAACCATGGCGCTGGAGCTTGGTAGACGACTAGGAAGAGTCATCTGTCAGGTTATCGGGGAAAGACGCCAGGCGTCGTTGCATTGTCGACGTCTCAACATGTGAGTAAACTCGGTAGCGACCCCTAGCAAGGGTAGAGAGCAACAGAACCATGCCACGGGAGTGTAGACGACTAGGAAGAGCCATCTGTCAGGTTGTCGGGGAAAGACGCCAGGCGTCGTTGCATTGTCGACGTCTCAACATGTGAGTAAACTCGGTAGCGACCCCTAGCAAGGGTAGAGAGCAACAGAACCATGCCACGGGAGTGTAGATGACTAGGAAGAGCCATCTGTCAGGCTGTCGGGGAAAGACGCCAGGCGTCGTTGCATTGTGAACGTCTCAACACGTGAGTAAACTCGGTAGCGACCCCTATAAAGGGTAGAGAGCAACAGAACCATGGCTCTGTAGTGTAGACGACTAGGAAGAGCCATCTGTCAGGCAGTCGGGGAAAGACGCCAGGCGTCGTTGCATTGTCGACGTCTCAACACGTGAGTAAACTTGGTATCGGCCCCTAGCAAGGGTAGAGAGCAACAGAACCATGACACGGGAGTGTAGACGGCTAGGAAGAGCCATCTGTCAGGCTGTCGGGGAAAGACGCCAGGCGTCGTTGCATTGTCGACGTCTCAACACGTGAGTAAACTCGGTATCAGCCCCTAGCAAGGGTAGAGAGCAACAGAACCATGACACGGGAGTGTAGACGACTAGGAAGAGCCATCTGTCAGGCTGTCGGGGAAAGACGCCGGGCGTCGTTGCATTATTGACGTCTCAACACGTGAGTAAACTCGGTAGCAACCCCTAGCAAGGGTAGAGAGCAACAGAACCATGGCTCTGTAGTGTCGACGACTAGGAAGAGCCATCTGTCAGGCTGTCGGGAAGAGACGCCAGGCGTCGTTGCATTGTCGACGTCTCAACACGTGAGTAAACTCGGTAGTGGCCCCTAGCAAGAGTAGAGAGCAACAGAACCATGACACGGGAGTGTAGACGACTAGGAAGAGCCATCTGTCAGGCTGTCAGGGAAAGACGCCGGGCGTCGTTGCATTATTGACGTCTCAACACGTGAGTAAACTCGGTAGCAACTCTTAGCAAGGGTAGAGAGCAATATACCGATAATGTGGGAGTGTAGACAGCTAGGAATAGCCAATAGCTATCGCTAATTTATTTTCACGTACCCTTGATAAATTAGCAGCGTACGCCCAGGGGTATGCGTACCTCTGGCTGAGAACCAATGTATTATTGAAACTCATTTGACGGATGTTTTTGGTGTTATAGTTCATAAGATATATTAAATAACAGTGTCAAGACTAATAATTTTGAAAATTTTCGTTTACATTCGTCCCATTTAAACAGTTTTAAATTTTTTTCCTGGTTAGAAAATTAAACGGAAAACTTTATGTCAAAATGTCCATCTATGGCTTCAGCCTCCCAAGTCATATTCAGTCACCCTGAGCTTGGAGCAATACTGTTCTACATCACATCACCACCTTTAACAGCCACCCACTTTGAAGGCCGCATCGTCTAAGGTGTTACTCTCGTAATAGACTGGACTTCCGATAACGGGAATATTGAGGTTCAAATCTCGGTCGGGTGTACACATTTTTTTCCAAAATTGTTTTCCACTCTCCCTATACACAAACGTGGGTACACTTCCTCTAAATATATCCTCCCTAATTCCTAAAACCAAAAGCGTATAGCCCCTAACAGCTAATAAGACGCGTTGATAGAGAAAATAACTAATACTTTAGTAAGGCATGGTGATAAAAACAATACTAATAGGTACTAATTACTAATATCTCAAAACTACTTTGTTGTGGGGAATGCCAGGCCTCCACCGTGGTTCGGATCCCACGTTAAACTGTAGGTCCTCCATTTCATCTCACAATCACCCTACCATTACACATTAGTGAAAGTGCGTATAACCCGAACGGGTAGTAAGACGCGGTGCTAATAATAATAATAATAATAATAATAATAATAATACTTTGTTGTGGCATCAAGATCTTGGTTTGTAAAGTGAGTGGTGTTTTTTTTTCCATTCGCCTCCAAGATTCAGCAATGACTAAACACAAATGATTCTAATAAAAAAAATCAATGAGCGTGTTGATGATAGCATTTTAATTATCTAGCTATTAATACAAATGCCCACCCAGCAAAGTTTACTAGCATTTAAGATATGGTTACATAACGTATTTTACTGTGCGGTCTTTGCTCTCATTAATTCTTATAACTTGTGTTGAAACTGAACGCCATAAGTTACATACAATACATAGCTTTATATATATTCTCAAGTCTAATGACACAAGATTAGGAAAATTTAGCTGCCAAGGGTGGAAGGAAGGGGGAAAACGGAAGTGTGGTATCTAGAAATTAGGCGGGGCACCAATTCCGATAGGGTGCCTCCCCAGGTGGTGGATATGGGGATGCCCATCTCTGCTGGGCGCTTGGTGGACTCGGGAGTGAGATCCCGGACACTCTGGAGGGTCCAGTGGGGGCGTAATATACCTGGGGTGGACCAAATGGAATTAGGGGTAGTTGAATTTCAATTAAATTAAGAACCAAAATCTGTATTGTAATGTTTAAAAGGAAATTAATATTGTAATTGTATAAGTAAAATCGTAATTATGTTGGAAAAACGGCCCGGATTTAACGTTTGTAAATGACGACACTCAGAACATATTCACATTTATAGATGGACTGGTGTGTTGTTTACTATTAACTGTGGTATTTTCTGCCGCCATGCTCCAAGATGTCGAGGTGTGTAATGCCGCGCGCCTAACTTCTATGCAACCTGTTATACACGCATGCTTGAACAGCTTTGCTCTCCCGGCGATGCACACCAAAACTTTGGACACATTTGAATGGCATTAGAATATTTTTCCTGATGTAAGTGTACAGTGATTTTGTATTACATTTGATTCAAACAAACTATATGTGCAGTTTGGGCTATGAGTATCTGAACACTCTGTATAGTGTTTTTTGACGGTCTTGGGGTAGATAGCCCCGAAATCAAATCGCTCCGCAATCAAAACAAAAAGTAGTTATATTATTAATAATAATAATAATAATAATAATATTAGCACCGCGTCTTACTACTCGTTCGGGTTATATGTTTTTAAGCACTAATTACGCTAATGGATTAGGAATTGGGAAGGTTGAAATAGAGGAAGTGAACCCGCATTTGCGTGGATGGAGCGTGGAAAACCATTTAGGAGAAACCACCCTCAGTTCACCCGACCGAGATTCAAACCTCGATCTCCCCGTCCTCAGCAGTCGAGCTCAACACGACAAGCGCGTTAGCCAACTAAGCCACCGAGGTGGGTAGTTATATTAATCACCGTGTTTTACTACATGTTCAGGCTATATGATAATTACTATGACAACGTGAGGATGAGCAAGGAAGACGTTTTAAGGGTACCTAATCTTCCCTCATTCGCGTAAAGAGATCGTGGGAAACCATTTTGGAATAAACCGCCCCCAGTAAACCCAACCAGGATTCGAACCCCGATCTCCCCGTCATCAGCAGGCCAGTTTAGCACGAGAGTGACGCCTTAGACCATGCGGCCACCTTAGCAGGTACCTAGTTGATTTATTGAGATACTTGATTGTGGTTAACATACGACAGGTCCATGTGAATGAAGCGTGTTACGTTGGTTTGGGAATGTTGATAGGATAAGTGTGGATCGAGTGACGGAGCAAATTTATGAAGGTAGATTGTGTGGATATAAGGGAAGAAGGTAGGCCATGTAAGACGTGGATAAATATTGTAGTTAAATGAGTGAAAAATAGAAACATTAATAGTTTTAGGGATACAAGAACATGCGTGACTCGGTGTATGGATGTTGTTGGAGTGAAGGGAGTATGCAAGGATAGGGAAGTGAGGAGAAAGTTATTGAGGACTACACCCTTCCCCTTCCCCCCCATTATTATTTTCAACACACATATTGAAGAATCATCATAGATTCTGCCATAAAATATGAGTGACTATCGACATTTTTATGAGGAATAAATTAAATTTTCAGAATAAAATATAGCCTATGCTACTCGCTGATAATGTATCTTTATATTGGTGAAAGAATTTTTTAAATTGGTCCAGTAGTTTTTGAGTTTCTCCATTACAAACAAAAAAACAAACAAAAAATCTTTCCTCTTTATACTATTAGTGTAGAAGTATAGATGGATTGAGTACGGAGTTGTTGCTTTTTGAGCTAGATGCACAGTTTCTTGCCTTCCCTGTTAAGGAACGGCGCGATCAGGTATGTATGAATGTATGTAACACACAGACTATATCATTTATGACTTTTTAGAAATAATCTGGTGACCTTGCGGTCTAGGGGTAAGGTGTCAGACTTCTATGCTGGCGTCCGGGGTTCAATCCTCGGTCCCGGCAAAGATTTATCTGATTACAAAACCCTTCCTTCACCTCTGACAAGACATCTTGTGAATGTGAGGAATGCCAGGCCTCCACCGTGGTTCGGATTCCACGTTAAACTGTAGGTCCTCCATCTCATCTCACAATCACCCTACCATTACACATTAGCGTAAGTGCGTATAACCCGAACGGGTAGTAAGACACGGTGATAATAATAATAATAATAATAATAATAATAATAATAATAGAAATAATCCTAGTTGGTATAACTGTCACACATTCATCTCTCATGACTGATAAAACGTGACTTTGAGTGATTGCGTCACCTCAGTATTGGTTGACTGCGAAAAGGTCAGTATTCCTTTTGTCTCGAGTCACAAGGGTAGATTGCTACCTCAAGGAAGGTCCCACCAATCAGATGTTAGCTCGCACACAATTTATCCTCTAAAAATAATTGGGCCAAGACTCCAATTTAACTTTAAAACCTAGCGTAGCCCGACTAATGGGTGTGTGTGTGTGTGGGGGGGGGGGGTATCTGGTTGATGGACAGTTCTTACATTATTATTATTATTATTATTATTATTATTATTATTATTATTATTAGCACCGCGTCTTACTACCCGTTCGGGTTATACGCACTTACGCTAATGTGTAGTGGTAGGGTGATTGTGAGATGAAATGGAGGACCTAGAGTTTAACGTGGAATCCGAACCACGGTGGAGGCCTGGCATTCCACACATTCACAAGTTGACAGTTCTTATACAAAGCTTGGAATTTTCATGTCGGGATAGTAAACTAAATAAATAATACACTACAGTAAATACAATTATTTATTTCATATACATAAATGGTAACCGAGTGAACAATATATTTTTTTAAAATAACTACCCGGTATTTCTTTTTCTTTTCTGTGTCCAGGTAAACTTCATCATCGGTGAGATTGGACTTATGAATGCTACCATTTTAATCCACTACAACCCACTTCGGTAGCAGCGTGGTCTAATGCGCTACTCTCGTGTTGGACTAGACTTCCGAAGACGGGGAGATCGGGGTTCGATCCCGGTTGGGTGGGCTGAGGGTGGTTTTCCACCCTCTCCTTCCACGCAAATGCGGGTGCACTACATTTAAGCTAAACCTTCCTAATTCCTAAACCATTAGTGTAGTTAGTACAATTCATTCACGAGCTAGGTTTACCTGGATGACAGCTCGAAATATTACTAGAAGTAGTCCCTAATATATCACTACGCCAACAGCTGACATCTATCACTTTGGATGAATGTAATGAAAACAGATGTTAATATATTAATGTGATAGTTAACCACAGCAATTTAGGCCAATATTATTTATATATTTATTTGAGGACGGACACAAAGTTTATTTATTGTTTTATTCCACTTAAAAAAAATTCACACCACTTTCACAAAAAATTCTAACGAACATAACTTCAAGATGGCGACTGACGAATTTAAACCATATGATTGAACATAACGGTAAACAAGTTCTTTACAATGATGCAGACACGCAGTTGATGAAAATATTTTATTTAGATAAATATTTCAAAATAAGATAAAATAATCATCAAATAAGTTATTGTATGTAAAAAAAATGACTATTTTCTTTTTTTAAAGTAAATATGATGCCTGTATTAACAGGTATTGATGTGTGCATTATATTACACAAAATCAACAACGTTACAAAACGAAGAATAAGTACTTTGAATTATGTTTAAAATATTGTTTCGAGTTGGATAAAAAGAAATTATTTAAAAAAATGAAATAGTATGAGAAAACTTAAGTTTTCGTTATTTTAAATGTAATATATAAAACAGGTAATGAAAGATCTTTACATTTATAACAAAACAGTGATCTTTTACAAGTGTTGGCAATCCAAAATCTAAACATATGATTTTCGAACTGTCATCCAGGTAAAAACCTATCGTAAACAGTCTGTACATAGACGTTTAACCAGAACGGGAAGTAGGACGCGGTGATAAAATAATTCTACTACATATTTAAAAATCTACCCATATTTAAGGGCCTATTTTTGAAATCGATTATGTGAGAAAATACTTACAATTTTTTTAATTCTATTTTTTAATAATATGTGTTATAAGCATTTAAGGGGTCTTGTTTTAAAATCAATCATGCTATACTTATACAACATTTTTAGTTTTTAATAATATGTGCTATGGCATAGGCGAAAACAGTTGTTTTCATCCATGTTACCAAAACCTAGTTGAATAGTGAATTATTAAAGTGATGGTAGTTGTTCCAGAGCCTCCTCGGCATTATGTTCTCCTAGTGACGACTGTCTCCCTAACGGGGCTCACACCGTCATCATAGGGGGCGGAGCTGTCGGATGCAGTATCGCCTACCACCTCGCGAAGCTGGTGAGTTGATCGGGGACACTCATGGCAAGGGCCCGGATTTTGATGACGTGTCATTTTTCTTTGATACATCACCGCGTTTTACTACTTTATACACATTTAATGAGGTAAGTATGAGGAAGGAAGAATTTTAGAGGTCTCCTACCCGCATTTGCGTGGAGGAAGAGTAGGAAATCATTTAGGAAAAAACACTCTCAATATACTCAACCAGGACTCGAACCACAATATCCCCTTCCAATCACCAGCAGGACAATCCAACACAGGAATGATACCTTAGACTGTATGACCCCTGAAGCGTTTTGAATAATTTTTGAGTTTTTTTAAGCATTTCTTAGATAGTTTAGAAATTTTTGAGTTGATTTTAAAAATTCATTTTGAATAAGTATATTTTTTAACACTACATATATTTTATAAAAGCATAAATACTTAAACATAATGTTTCTTATCGCACAGTTGTCGGAATGAGAAGATGAGTAGGCCATTAACTTTGTATCCTCTTTTCTTGTCTGATTGTAAAATACACATTCCTGGTGAGACTGGAACTAAGCTGGAGAGGGTTGCTTTGAGAGGGGGTAGCTATTACTTACTACGCAAATATTTGTAAATTAATATTATATTTAGCAGAATGCGAGAGTTTAGTTGTTGCGGGCTTTTCATTGAATTTAATTATGTTTTATTTTCAATTTGTAAAGTACGTGTTTGATTTAGCCATGTGCATTCATTACGAGTTTTTATTAATATTTCTAGGCCTTATTTTTGCTGTCGTGAATTTAAAGTAATTTTTGATCAATTTTAGGTCGTTTTATAGGTTTTAAAAAATATATTTCAGATAATCAAAGTACGGGCTGTGATCATGAGGAACTTGATGATAGCACCTGGCATAGCTTCTGAATTTATCGCTTTATAGTGATTTTTGGCCCGTGATTGGGCGCCAATTAGAGTGATTTTTGCCCCGCGGTTGGGCGCCAATTATAATGATACCGGATTTTTTACACTGATGATGATGTGGATGTAGATCCGTGTATGCCATACTGTTGAGCAGTAATTATAATGATACTGGGTTTCATTATGATGATGATGATGATGATGATGATTACGCGTGCATGCCGTACTACGCACTCGTTATCACACGGCTGAAATGATCTCATTTTACGTTTCTCACTGTAGGATTACTGATTTGTTAATTGTTGAAATTAGTAGAGATTTAATGTTGTAAACTATTTATTTTATTAGTTGCACTTTCATTATTATAAAATATACATTGATACAGTTTTTGTTCATTTATGAACTGACGTGGAGATCCAGAGCTAGTGCAGTTCAAAATTATATTATCTGTGATAATACTAGTTTTTCTTACTAGATTATTATTTTTTCTGTTTGGATTTATGTGCACAGGCTGCTTATTATATAAGACCTACCACTTACTTCTTTGACCCCTTGTCACCAGTGTTAAAACTAATAGAACTCCTGGCAACCTGATGTTGTGAAGGCTTGCTTCTCATTGGGTAAAGGCAGCCTACTCACCCATCACCTGATTTTCAAATAGAATGAGGGAGTCTTTTAAGGAAAGAAAGTTTTAAAACGTAGTGTATTGAAATTATTCTGAAAACGCGTGACTCAATGGATGAAGTTTTAATAGGAAACTTTACATACAGTTCCTTAAATAAAATACATTTCATCCATGACTTTTTGAATATATGAGGGGGGGTCTAAAACAGTACCATTACAGCTTAAACTCATTAATAGTTTGGAAACATCTGGTAAAACCAACGATAGACTTACAAAAACTCGGTGAAACTTATGACGAGATTAAAACACCTACATAAACTATTCTGGCTCTTTAAAACACCTGATGAATCTCGCCATGAACTTGAAAACACCTAATAAAACTCACGACTTACTTGAAAACACCTAATAAAATTCATGACTTACTTGAAAACCCCTAATAAAGCTCATGAATTACTTAAAAACACCTAATAAGACTCATGACTTACTTGAAAACACCTAATAAGACTCATGATTTACTTGAAAACACCTGACAAAGCTCACGACCTTGAAAACACCTACTAAGACTCATGACTTACTTGAAAACACCTAATAAGACTCATGACTTACTTGAAAACCTCTAATAAAGCTCACGACTTACTTGAAAACACCTAATAAGACTCACGACTTACTTGAAAACACCTAATAAGACTTATGATTTACTTGAAAACACCTGACAAAGCTCATGACCTTGAAAACACCTAATAAGACTCATGACTTACTTAAAAACACCTAATAAGACTCATGACTTACTTGAAAACACCTAATAAGACTCATGATTTACTTGAAAACACCTGACAAAGCAGACTTACTTGAAAACACCTAATAAAATTCATGACTTACTTGAAAACCCCTAATAAAGCTCATGAATTACTTAAAAACACCTAATAAAACTCATGACTTACTTGAAAACACCTAATAAGACTCATGACTTACTTGAAAACCCCTAATAAAGCTCATGAATTACTTGAAAACACCTAATAAGACTCATGACTTACTTGAAAACACCTGATAAAGCTCAAGACGACCTTGAAAACACCTAATAAGACTCATGACTTACTTGAAAACCCCTGATAAAACTAATGACTTACTTGAAAGCCCCTGGTAAAACTCGTGACTTACTTGAAAACCCTTGGTAAAGCTCGCAAGTTGACTGGAAACTTGTGCTCGTCTTGAAAACACGTGACATAGCTCGTGAGCTATCAGTTGAACCTGTGTTAACATTCGTGGACTGACACTACGTACGACACGAGAGACCTCAAGTTGGATGGTCAGTCCATATATTATGCTCCATGAGATGTGTGACGTTGTTGCAGGGTCAAGAGGGGGTGATCCTGTTGGAGAGGTCAGAGTTGACCGCTGGTTCCACCTGGCACGCGGCTGGGCTGACAGCTTTGTACCATCCCACTCCTAACCTCAAGCCTCTTCATTATTACAGGTGAGGGGTGACCTGGCGGTCTAGGGGTAAGGTGTCAGACTTCTGTGCTGGCGGCCGGGGTTCAATCCTCGGTCCCGGCACAGATTTATCTGATTACCAAACCCTTCCTTCACCTCTGACAATCCATCTTGTGAATGTGTGGGATGCCAGGCCTCCACCGTGGTTCGGATTCCACGTTAAACTGTAGGTCCTCCATTTCATCTCACAATCACCCTACCATTACACATTAGCGTAAGTGCGTATAACCCGAATGGGTAGTAAGACGCGATGCTAATAATAATAATACAGGTGGGCTGGATATTGTATGGTTCTGGAAGGAAGTGTTATCTTATAGGTATTGATAATATGTATATCAAAAGGGACAACTGCAGATCACATGACCCTCCTAGACTTAATGAACATGAAAGGACAGGGTATTTTTTTAATTAAATGATTTTTTAAATTTTCTTTACACCACGACGCCTACTACACGTTCGGGTTATATGCTTATGTACTAATTACGCTAATGAGCTAGGGATGAGGATACCTGAATTTAAAAAAAAGTGTATCCACATTTGAGAAGAGAAAGAGTGGAATAGCATTTCGGAAAAACCACCCTCGGTAAACCCAACCAAGATTCGAAAGCCGATCTCCCTGTAATCGGAAACCTAGTCTACTGCGAGAGCAGCGCCTTAGAACATGCGGCCATTGAAGCGGTTTTTTTTTGTTAATTTATTTATATACATATATTATAATTCTTATTTTTCACATTTATTTTATTTTTGGTCATCTTTACACTTTCCCAATTTTTCATAAATTATTATTTTCAAATAATTACGATACTTTCAAATTTCACAAACTTTTCGTGACCCCGTCCCCAAAATCAGCTTGCGGCTCACAGTTTGGGAACCATTGTTATAAATAGTATCTAATAATTTAATTGGTGACTAGGATAGGCCGGTTTACAAGTAGTATGATTCAATTTGTATAGAAAGGGCCTTAGTAGACAGCTAGAAAAGTTACTATATCTACGAGTACTATCACGTATTTATAGGTCAAATAATGTTTTCTGAAGCTGTCACTTTTAGCATATATTATCAAGACTTATAAAACAAAATTTAAAATAATAAAAACAAATATTATCAATTTTGGCTACAAAGATATTTGTTTATATTTTATAAAAGCTTGTCCTCTAAATGGAACTTTTTGTGGTTTTTGATACCATCGTTAGCATCCCTCGGAGTCGAACTATAGTACCCTAAACATGTGGTTAACCATTTGGCCATTAGGGCAGGTACAACGTTGGTCCAAAGAGTCTCAACAGGTGACGGGGGGATTTGTTGCACCATTTAATATATTTTAATAGTTTGGTCTTGGTTTGCTTGTAGTATCAACTTGTATTCTCAGCTATCCAGAGAGACTGGCCAAGAGGTCAGTTTCCACCAGCCAGGGAGTATACGTCTGGCCACCTCTCCTGAGAGGGTGGATGAGTTCAGGTAGGTCCAGTCGGGGAGTATACGTCTGGCCACCTCTCCTGACAGGGTGGATGAGTTCAGATAGGTATAGTCAGGGAGTGTACGTCTGGCCACCTCTCCTAACAGGGTGGATGAGTTCAGGTAGGTATAGCCAGGGAGTGTACGTCTGGCCACCTCTCTTAACAGGGTGGATGAGTTCAGGTAGGTGCAGTCAGAGAGTATACGTCTGGCCACCTCTCCTGAGAGGGTGGATGAGTTCAGGTAGGTCCAGTCGGGGAGTATACGTCTGGCCACCTCTCCTG
>CABFVX010000892.1:0-57614 GCA_902151425.1 Timema shepardi
GTAGCTCTGGTGTAATATTTATCAATCAGTGTACAAGTGGTGGTAGCTCTAGGGTAATATTTATCAATCAGTGTACAAGTGGTGGTTGCTCTGGTGTAATTTGTGGGGAAATGTCGGACAGGACGCAAGATATTGAGCTTGAAGCCTCGGTTGAGCGAGCCGATGATGATAGACTCGGCAGATTACACCATTCCAAAGGAGTTCAGGAACTACGCCTTTAGAAAAGAATTACTCTTAAGGGTTGAATTCGACTGTTTATAAAATATTAGCCAAGATTATTCCATCCAGATCGTGGTCATGAACATGCTATTTGAATTCTAAAATAGTGCACACTGTTTCTTTTTTTTTGTTGACCCCGCTGGTATATTCGCTGTTCCAGGAGAAAGACCCGCATGGAGCTAGTGAGGGTGTCTGCCGCTGTGATGGGGCTAGAGTTCTCCTACGCGGCGGAGACGGCCTTCGTGTCGCCCACCCTGCTCAAGATTGGGGTCCCCCACAAGAGTATGAGCTTCGTATGGTGCCTGTCCCCTCTGGTGGGGTTCTTCCTGACCCCGGTGTTGGGGTCACTCAGCGACCGCTGTCGACTGAAGGTGGGCAGGAGGAGACCCTTCATAATGGGCTTGGCGCTGGGAGTCCTCATAGGTACGGTCATTGGTTTGGATGAGGTTTTGGTTGCTATTTAACACCGTGTTGATCGTCTTGGTGCCTCGCGTTTATCTATTGTACAGAGTTATAAATGGCCCTGGATTCGAAACAATTGATTATATTAAAGCATAAAGCAAATCAATCTTGACTGATAATATACAAGTTGCTCCTGGAGACGGGGAAGGGATAATACATACATATATATACCTAGTCCCATCGTTCCCTTACGGGGTAGGCAAGAAACTGTGCATATAGCTTTAAAAAAACTCTGTTTTTAATCCATACTCATCAACTTTCCCCCCACTTTTCTATCTTTGCATTCTCTCTTCGCTTAAACAACATCCATATACCAAGTCATACATACTATTTTATACTTAAAACTCTTAATGTTTCTTTTTTTTCACACATTCATTCATATACCACATTTAGCCAAGTTTCACATGGCCTACCCCTTCCTTTTGATCCACAAACTCTACCTGCATATATTTGTTCGTCACTCAATCCACACTCATCCTCTCGACATTCCCAAACCAACGTAACACGTTTATTTCACACTGACCTATTGTATTCCCTTTCAAACCGCACTCCTTCAGTGCCGATTAATTATTGACTCTGTTCATACGACATTTTTCCCACACACATTTCTTGGATACCTCATTCCAACCTTATCCACCTCTCTCTTGTGTTTCTCCTTACAAACCCACGCTTCACATCAATAAACAGCGTTGGTGTCGTCAACACACTTTTATATACTGCAATCATTGCCTCTTCATTATTTGCAACAGTTCACATACATCTAACTACTCTTCTTGTAATAAAAAGAGATTCAAAGAAAATGGAGAGCCGGCAATAGAGTTTTCACCACTGGATATAAGAGGAGGCTGTAAGACCAGTACAACTATATAACGGACATCTATAGGCTAGAGTGGTAGCCATTATAACGGCCGTAGAACTGCGATGTGGAAGGCGAGAGGAAACCACCACGTTACAATACCAAGAACATGCGACGAGCTCCTTAAAAGCCGAGAAATGCTACAAACCAATCTCAAGATTGATAACCAAATGATGATGGGCGTAACATGTCAGCGGGGGACAGAAGACACTACTCAATGGAATGGTGTAGTCATAAAAACATGTCCCATTTGATATCTTATTATTATTATTATTATTATTATTATTATTATTAGCACCGCGTCTTACTACCCGTTCGGGTTATACGCACTTACGCTAATGTGTAATGGTAGGGTGATTGTGAGATGAAATGGAGGACCTACAATTTAACGTGGAATCCGAACCACGGTGGAGGCCTGGCATTCCTCACATTCACAAGATGTCTTGTCAGAGGTGAAGGAAGGGTTTGGTAATCAGATAAATGTGTGCCGGGACCTAGGATTGAACCCCGGCCGCTAGCATAGAAGTCTGACACCTTACCCCTAGACCGCCAGGTCCCCCATTTGATATCGTTTCCGAGCTATAGTTAATTGGTTTCACCAAACTGTTTGTATATTATACTAAATATCTCTCGACCTGATTAGGTATGTTCTAATCTACGGGCTATTCCCTGGTTATTACTAACACCTGGTGTTTTTTTTTAAAAAGAGTGCGGCATTCTACGACACGACGACTGCAGACTTGCGTTCAGGTCAAAGGTGGCCGTTTTGACCACTTCCTGTCATGTTAAACAGCTCTACGTTACTAGGATACAAAGATGACTAAAGCTCGGAAACAAAGTCAAATGGTTTTAACGGATCAAACTTGCAATTTTATGCTTTTTTTGCGTACCATTGTTAAGGTAAATTAATTAATGTATGGGGCTGAAATTTAGTGTGACTAGACATTCATAGGAGGGGGTACACAATGACATATTTATAATATTGTTATTAATTTTAATATTATTAATATTTCATTTCGTACCCCCTCCTATGAATGTCTAGTTATACTAAATTTCAGCCCCATACATTAATTAATTTATCTTAACAATGGTACGCAAAAAACATAAAATACAAGTTTTGATTCCTTATAACTAGTGAACTGTAATTATTTGAAATCATCGAATCACTATGTATAGCTTATAGTTATACACCTGATACAATTGTGCAACAGAATGTTTATTGTCGGATGACCGCATTTAACTTGTGACCTCGCTCTAGGCATGCTCTTGGTGCCCTACGGTGAGGATATCGGTCACGCGCTTGGAGACTTCTACCCTTCGAGAGATCTCCCCTCCAATAACACCGGGCCCAAGGTCAACGATACCGAAACGCCTACTGCGGGGCCGGACTCTCAGTACCCTCATCCTTGGAGTATTTTCTTCACTGTACTGGGGACGGTACTTCTTGATTTCGACGCCGACGCCTGCCAGAGTCCGGCCAGGGCTTACCTGCTAGACGTGACCATACCAGGTGACTTTCTTTTTCGATAAAATAAAGAAAAATGCCTGTGACTTAGTGAATTTGTTAAATTATCCACTTCAAAATAAAATAAAACGTTTCCCTGCCGGAATTTAAAAGGGGGGGAAAAATTAAATTAAAGGCAGATGTTGCATTTGGATAAAATCAAATAGCCAAAAATATCAAATAGTCAAAAAAATTCTATACATAAACAAGGCACCTTATTGAACCTTTTTAGAAAAATATTAAAAATTAAGATGTATTTATTAAAAAAGTATTTACTGTCGCAAAATATAATAATCTCCAAAGGGTTTGCCTCAGCAACACTGCCCCCTTCACGAGGGCATAGAGCCGCTAACATGCTTATGTTTGTTTTTAAGAGGATCATGGTCGCGGTCTCAGCACATTCACCATCGTGGCTGGTCTGGGAGGTTTCATGGGGTACTCCCTGGGAGGAATCAACTGGGACGCCACAGCCCTGGGTGAGACTCACACCCAAGCCCGTAGCACCCTTCTGTCGGCAACAATATGCGTCACACTAGATCTAAGTTATCTGTAAGACCCGCTTCGGTGGACGCGAGGTCTAACGTGACTAGACTGCTGATGACACGGCGATCGAAGCTCGAATCTCAGCCGGGTGTGCTGAGGTTTTTTCCCCTCCAAAATGGTTTCCATTCACTTTACAGGCAAATGCGGGTATACTTAATCTATTATAGTCCTACTAATCCCTAAAACCATTAGCGTACAGCCCGAACGAGTAGTAAGGCGTGGTGCTAAAAAAAAAAAGTAAACTACAGTAGCCCCACGGCTTCTTTGGTGCTGACTGACAGCTCACAGCTGACTTCTGACAGTCAACATTTAGGTATATACCTAAATTTTGACTGTCAGAAGTGACAGCTGCTAAACACATGTTTTTGCGGATCATATGGTTCGGCGTAGGGATACATAATTTGGTCTGGTAACTTTTCAAAGCCATCAGTCAGCACCAAAGAAGCCATGGGGCTACTGTATAAGGATTCATCCTGCGTGATAAAGCTTCATTCACACTTCTATATTCCTTGTTTCTCAGTCGGCGGCGCTTGTTTCAGGGGAGATGCTGGGAGGTCACGTGAAGGCGGTGTTCACACTAATCACCTTCATATTCATAGCGTGTGTGATCTACACTGTGACCAGCTTCAGAGAGATCCCCCTCGGAATCCTGGAGAAGCAGAAGCAAAAAGTCTCGTCGCAGGTGAGAACTCGTATTTAGAGTTAGAGATTGTAACAGCATGGACATGAAAGGGTCAGTCCTGATTGGCAGAATAGGAAATTTTTCCTCGCCATACAGTTTATATATATACACATCCAGTCCACCTCAGTATACCCTATCCCTATCTTGAGCTAATTCTATCCAGTCCACCTCATCACACTCTATCGCTTTCAGGTTCATTCTAATGTTATCCTTTCATCTGCATCTACGGCTTCTTTGGTGCTGCCTGACAGCTAAAAGCTTTGAAAACTTACCAGACCAAATTATGTATCCCTACGCTGAACCATATGATCTGCAAAAACACGTGTTTAGGAGCTGTCACTTCTGACGGTCAAAATTTAGGTATATACCTATATGTTGACTGTCGGAAGTCATCTGTGAGCTGTCAGTCAGCACCAAAGAAGCTGTGGGGCTACTGTAGGTCTTCCCAGACGTTTCTTCCCATTGGGTTTGTCAGTCAACATCATGAACATGGCTCTATATTCTCCCACTCGCGCTGAATGTCCTGCCCACCATAATATACGAGACTTGATTATCCTAACTATGTCTTATGATGAGTACAGGTTATATAACTCATCCTCATGTAACCTCCTCCACTCCACAGCAGGCTCATCCCTCTTTGAACCAAACATCTTCCTAAGCACCTTGTTTTCCGACACCCTGTATAAAACACGACTCCATCAATAAACACATTAATAAAATACTTATAACAGTTGATGTTCCCATTCTTTTTTGACTGTTATCTACTATATCTCGAACATTAAAATAACCGCGCTGAGCAGTTTATAAGACAGTGTTGTTCCAGAAGATGTCGCCTCCTCAACTCGGTGAGGGCACTAGGATGGTGGAGCACGGGGATGGACAGTCCTACGGAGCGGCGACACAAGAAGGCCAGCCGAACAACCCCGGGGTCACAGGCAAGGTATACAACAGACACTCACCCTTACGAGGGTTTCACTGCTCTTCTTGAGCCAGGTTGAGTCCTTCGTCACAGACAAGGTATACAACAAGACACTCACCTTTACGAGGGTTTCACTGCTCTTCTTGAGCCAGGTTGAGTCCTTCGTCACAGACAAGGTATACAACAGACACTCACCCTTACGAGGGTTTCACTGCTCTTCTTGAGCCAGGTTGAGCCCTTCGTCACTGGTAAGTGATAGTTGCAGTTCTCAGTGACAGCAGCACACAATAGTTCAGGTGTCACCAATATCGTCTACCTCCCCCAACTCACCTATCAATGGACAAACCTCTTCAGAAAAGTTCGAAATTATTTGAAGATTGCTTACAACTAGATAATTTGCAAGTATTCACTTGGAAAATAAACAAACTATTGTATGCTACGTTTTATTTGTAATTTACAGCCTGAGTAGGCTCGTTTGAGGGTTTAATTTATGGGGAGGGGGTGGGGTAGAAACCTGGATCTATCTTTGTGAGAGCCGGTAGAAGGCTATTTTTGCATATTCTCCGGTAAAACCATCTTTGAAGTGAATTGTTTTTTTAAAATGGTTCTTGATAGCGATGTTGTCACTTGGGAGTGCTCGTAGCGATCCTAGTGTTGAAGAACTCAAGCTCAGCCATTTTAACCTGGAGGCTGTGGGTCTGGTGTATACCTTGTCTGTACCCGGGGTACAAGTTTTTTTAATATTATTATAATTTAAATATTGGAAGGTGGAGTGTGAGAGGAGTGTGTGGTAAAAATAATGAATTGTTAGAGGAAATGATTGGAAGAAAAATTGATATTCGGTGTGTGTGTGAAACCAAGCGGAAAGATAAATATGTTTTGATGACGAGTGATGGTAGCCCGGCACTGTGGTCAGGTGTGGATGAATGGGGGAGGGTAAGTCAGGGAGTAAGTTTAATCCTAGCTCCAACAGCTAAGCTGTTTGTGAGAAGGTATGAGTTGGGGTCATCTAGACATATATGGGTACGTATGTAAATAGGAATAAGTAGAGTTATGTTGGTTGTTGGTTATGTTTCAGTGAAGAGATATAACGTGAATGTGAGGGTGTAGTTTGAGCTCAGAGGAGTCTTGATTGCGTGTGAACCGGGTGAAAGAATCATCTTGTAATGAGATATGAATGAAAGAATTCAGGGAGAGAGTTAGGAAGGTATGGTGATGACAGGGTTAACGAGAATGGTAATGAGTTAGTGAGTCTGTGTTTAGAAAAAGGTTTATTTGTGTCAAACGCATAGTTTTAACACAAAGATATTCATTTGTATGAGTACTGTATACATTGCAAAGGGGCGATTCAAAAACGATTATCGAGTTTGTGGTGTATGATGAGAGATTTAAAAGTTCAGTAAAGAATACTAGAGCTGTGCGTGAAGCTGAATGTGGAACGGATCACTTCCTAGTAATCTCAGAAGTTGTATTTCGTGAGGAAGCAGCGCAAGAGTATTAAGGAATATAAAGATATTGAATTTATGTACTAACGATGCCCCACGATTGGGAGCCAATCATGATGATTCGGTCCCGCAATTGTACATATTTATAGAAGTTTCCTGTTTTTTTTATTTATGATGTGAATGTGCCCTAGTACGCACTTATCACGGTTATGTGATCTGGTTAGTTGTGATATTTATTTCTTCGAAATGAACAAGAATATCGATTTTGCACACGATTTATTTGGATGATTTCACTTTTGGGGCTGAAGATATGATATTATATGATACAGTTTTTGTTGTTGTTAAATTACGGATTTTCTTTCTGTGATATTACATGAGTAACGTATGCTGTATAGATTTACGTTACTATATTGTATTCATACGCACAAGCGACTTATATATGACCTACCCCTTGCTTCTTGGACTCCTTGTCACTAGTGTCAAAACCAACTAATAGAAAGACTCCTGGCGATCTGATGTTGTGAAGGTTGGATTCCTATTGGGTAGAGGGAGCCAGCGTGTCACAAGATCTTTCTAATGCTACGGAGTTGATATTTTAAAAGGAAAAAAAAAGTTTTGTGGTGCAAAATATTGAAATTACTTTTGAAAAGCGCGTAACTCTCCATGGATGAAGTGTTAAAAGGATATTTTACATACAGTTCATTAAAGAAAAATACCCTTCATCCATCACTTTGTAATATATGAGAGGGGTCCAAAACAGTATCAATACAGCAAGTAAGAGTGAAAGTGGAAAAATTGCAGGATAACATTGTGAGAGCGCAATATGAAAGATTGCTGGGTGAAACATTAACTTTATTTACAAGAGCATTAATGGATTGTTGAAATAAAAATGCTAGTGATATGGAAATTGCTTGGAACAGAATAAAAGAGGCTATAGTTGAGTGCGTGAAAGATGTGTGTGTGTGTATGTGAATCTGCGGTGTTGGGAAACTTAAAAAAGAGCTGCACAGTGGAATAAACTAACGAAAGAGGCTTTAAGAGAAACGAATGATTGCTATGAAGAGTGAAACAGGACTTAAGAGGTTGTGGATCATACCGAAAGATAAAAATATGAATGCAAAGAAAGTAGTTAAAGAAATTAAGGAGAAAATGAGATTAAAAGAAGGAAAAAGAATGCAGAATAATCTTGAAAGAAATAATAAGCTGTTCTGGAAGTGGGTAAAGAAAACCAAACGAGGAATGCAAGGAAAGACCTATGGCAATCAGAATGAACGTGGTGAGATTATCTGGGATGAAAACAGTATAAGAAAGTGATGGAGGAAGTATTTTGAGCAATTGTACGGTGAAAATTAGAGAAAATAGAAGGAAATAAGTAACATTTTCTAATGAGTTAAAGAATTAACGAGGCTGAGGTGTTAAAGCTATGAAAGTGTTAAAGAATATCAAAGCTGCGGGCGTAGATGGGATCACAAGTGAAATGCTCAAGTATGGGGCCATGGTACTACCTGCCAGATTGTGTGAGTTAGTCACTGTGTGTGCTGAGATTTCGAATGTTCCTAGTGACTGTTAGAATGCTGTCATTGTTACTTAGTAAAAAGGCAATGGCAGTAAAAATGAAGGTAGGAATTATAGGACAATTATTCCAAGCAACGTTTTTAGGAGAGTTTTGATTGAGAGGGTGCGTGAAAAAACTGCGGGCAAGATTTGGGGTTTGCAATTCGGTTTCATGCCAGGTAGAAGTTGTACGGACCAAATATTTCCATTGCGACAACCGATTGAGAAACGTATGGCAGGAAGGAAGAAAGTGCATTGTGCATTTGTTGATCCGATAAAAGAGTATGATCGGGTGAATAGTAGTAGTATTTTATTGAACATGGTGTGGATGCATGGTCAGTACAGTAGCCCCATGGCTTCTTTGGTGCTGACTGACAGTTCACAGCTGACTTCTGACAGTCAACATTTAGGTACATACAGTAGCCCCGTGGCTTCTTTGGTGCTGACTGACAGCTGACTTATGACTGTCAACATTTAGGTATATACCTAATTTTTGACTGTCAAAAGTGACAGCCGCTAAACATATGCCTTTGCAGATCATCTGGTTCCACGTAGGGATACGTAATTTGGTCTGGTAACTTTTCAAAGCCATCAGCTGTCAGTCAGCACCGAAGAAGCCATGGGGCTACTGTAAATGCAATTAAGGCGGTGTATGGTGGAAGTAAAGCATGTGTTAGGGTGGATGTATCTTTGAGCGAATGGTTTGACACCAAACAGGGTGTGAGACAAGCTAGTATTATGTCTTCATGGTTGTTTAATATTTTCATGGATAAGTGTATGAGGGATGATTGTGTGGAAGTGGTTGGTGTACAAATGGACAATGTGAGAGTTCTGCTTTTAGAAGATTATATCGTATTAATGGCCGAGAATGAAAGTGACTTGCCGACTGCATTGAATGGTTTGAATATGACGACAAGCAGAATGGATCTTCACCATCATTTGCGTGGAGGGAGAGTGTAAAACCATTTAGAGAAAAACTACTTTCAGTAATTTCAAGTGGGATTATAATCCCAATCTTCTGACATCGATAATCTAGTCTTTTGCGAAAGTGACGCCTTATACCAAACAGGTTTCAGGTTACACGCATATATGATAATTACTCTAATGGGGTTGGGATGAGGAAATAATCATTCGAGAGGTAATATACCCTCAAGTATCTATTGGCATAAAACTTTACAACTGTCAAAACATAAAAGTTTACATGTTTTACCTTCTAGGTAACTGCGCCAAATAAAAGTGAATACCGACTGATTGAAGGGAAGAACGGTGTAGACAATGGCTACGTCAATTTTGGGTTCGACGAGGGCTACCCAAAACACCCCATAACGGAAACTTCTTTCATCAACTCGCCCCCAGGGAAGGTAAAACCATCTTAACAATATTTTGAGTCGCAATAATGGAGAGGATATTATTATTATTATTATTATTATTATTATTATTATTAGCACCGCGTCTTACTACCCGTTCGGGTTATACGCGCTTACTCTAATGTGTAATGTTAGGGTGATTGTGAGATGAAATGGAGGACCTACAGTTTAACGTGGAATCCGAACCACGGTGGAGGCCTGGCATTCCTCACATTCACAAGATGTCTTGTCAGAGGTGAAGGAAGGGTTTGGTAATCAGATAAATCTGTGCCGGGGCCGAGGATTGAACCCCGGCCGCCAGCATAGAAGTCTGACACCTTACCCTTAGACCGCCAGGTCACCCACCGAGAGGATATCACAATCCTGAGTCTGGCTCATAAAACCGATATTGACATTATAATTTTGTTTCCCATACTTTATGATCATAGTCGAAAGATTTTAGACGTTATGATCTTCCTTTGTAGTTTTTATAAGATGGACAGGCTTAAAGAAGAAATCAAAAACAAATCACACAATTATAAAAGGTACAAGGGAAAAAAGGAAGAAAGTAAAATTACACATATTTTCCAGGACAACAGTTTTTATATCTCAAAACTCCATAAGGACTTTAGCAAATATTGTTTAATTAATTTAAATATGCCAGAGACCTCTTTTAACCGTGATATAAAGTGCGTTATAAAGGTTTAATGATTGTCTAACAGATGGCAGGACTAACTCGAGGAGTTAAAATTGGACCCCCTTCATAGTCCTTTATTCTGATGTATCTGATTGTATTCGTGCATTCATTATAAATGTAATTAATCACTTGTCAGGGTTAAAATATCTGTCCAGTATCTGTTCTAGAAATGATTGTATGTCGAAATATGTCCCAATTTAACGAGATTTTGCAAATATCTTCATAATATATAGAAATTTTCTTCTTCTTCCGAAACTTTTTCAAAGATGCGAAGACTACTGTGGGTATCTAAAAGGGTTATTTGACCTTCAGACTTGGACATTTTGAAACCTTCCTACGCCCCTAATATATGCCTTATTAATGTCACAGTTGAATGGGCTAGTGAGGAAAGAGTGGAGGACAATGTCAGAACAAGGGATATGAAGATATGAGTGTAAGAAAGAGAATGAGGATAAAAGTAGAGAAGGAAAATAAGAAAATGATATAGTCGAGGAAAAGGTCATAGCAAGGGATGTAGAGATATGAGGATAAAAAATAGGAGGAGGAAAAAGTAGAGAGGAGGATTGAAGTTAAAGAGGTCATAGCAAGGGATGTAGAGGTATGAGGATAAAAAAGAGGAGGAGGAAAGTAGAGAAGAGGATTGAAAGTGAAAGAGGACATATAACGGAGTATAGGGGGATAATAAGGGATATGGAAAGAGAGATGAGGATGGTAAAATAGAACGGAGCGTATGGGGAGATAGTAAAGGAAAGAGAGATAATGGTGGGCAGCCCTGGAGCCTACTTCTTGTCGACCCAAACCGATGTAGTTTGTCCTGGTTTTCTTTCAGGACATCCCCTCGTCCCCGATACTGACGTTGGGGCCTTCGACCTCTGAGCCCTCTCTGGGCACAATACCTGCTGTCCATCGAATACTTGTAGTTTGTCCTGATTTTCTTTCAGGACATCCCCTCGTCTCCGATACTGACGTTGGGGCCTTCAACCTCTGAGCCCTCTCTGGGCCAATACCTGCTGTCTATCGTGTACATGCCGAGCTCTCTGCGGATCCTGTGCCTCTCCAACCTGTTCTGTTGGATGGCCCACGTGTGCTACTCCCTCTACTTCACAGACTACGTGGGGGAGGAGGTTTTCCGGGGGAACCCTCAGGTACAAATATACAACATTCATTGAGGTGGGAGATAGAACCAAACCTGTGCACGTGAGTTGCGGTCTAATCTTGAAATCATGTATGGGTTGCGGTCCACTCACTTGAGAGAGAGGTATGAGTTGCGCCCACCTAATTAGGAGAGTGCTTTCTATTGTGCTGTATTAAATTTCAGATAGAAACTATCATCGTCTCATGTCGATACCCCTCGTTAAAACCCAAACTTCCTCGGTTCTTTTCGTTCAATGGTTTTGGCAAAAATCTGAATGTTTGCTAGGTTAGGTTAGGTTAGGTTAGGTTAGGTTTACAGACCGGGCCGCAGCTCAACTGTCTCTTTAGAGGTAAACAACTCGTACGGCCGCAACTCACCTGCAACCAAGGAAACTCGGGTGAAACGAGGGTGATCTAGTTTCTAGATTGTTTCCCCAGTCTCCTTTGACACAAATGAGGGTACGCATCCTCTAAGTTCAACCTTCCTCACTCCATAACACATTAAAGTAATTATTATATAAACATATAACCCGAATGGGTGATAAGTCACAAACTATATTCAACAACTAATTAGTCAGAAAGATTCATATACTCATTTGATAGCTAAAAAAAACAAACCTAACGCGTCATTGTGGGTGTGGTTGCAGATAGGTCCAAGATTATCCCCACGCTCTCACACACGTCCGTATAGACTCACGCCTTAGGTAAAGAATGAAGAGTGACCCTGAGCACGGGATGGACCTGGACGGCTCAGAGGTAAGAAGAGTGTTTATTACTCTCTAAGCCCCAAAGGGTTCTGGGTTCAATTCCTGTGTCCAGGCGTCTCTTTCATCCGATTCAAATCATGTGACATTACCTTTCGGGTTCAAACGCAGTCAAGTGAGTGAGTGAATCCCCAAGTAAGTGGGGGATTGGCCGTTTGTTGCGTGTGTTGAATTATGTCGATTAAAATGTTCTTAATATGGTAATAAATGTATTAATTTATTTTTAGCAAATATTATATTAATTAATTATATATTATAGGGTTTGAAAGGCGCGATTACGTTCGGGCGGCACAAACTTTCTTGTTCCTCAAGGCCAGATAGTTACTTTCAGTGGCTGAATGGTTTAAGGCGTCACTATCGTGTTTGACTGGCCTACCGATGACGAGGATATCGGAGTTCGAACCCCGTTTAGGTCTATTGAGTATGTTTTATTCCCAAAAATAGTTTCCCACTCTCCATACACGCAAATCCAGGTACATTACGTCTTAAATGCTTCCTTCCTCATCCCTGCCTCATTAGAGTAATCATCAGATACAACCTGAACAGGTAGTAAAACACGGAGATAAAAAAAAAGTTAAATTTTTACAACCATTCAGGTTTAAAGTATATTTTACTAATTACGCTAATGGGTCATAGATGAGTAGTGTTGAATTTAAAGAAAGTGTACCGGCATATTCTTGGTGGAGGGGGGGGGGGAGGGAAAACTATTTAGGGGGGAAAACCACCCACAGTACGCCCGACCAGGATTCAAACCCTGATTTCCCCGTCATCGGCAGTCAAAGCTATTACGAGAGTGACACCTTAGACCATTCGAGCAAGCGAATGTACATGTACAGTCTGTGTGCGTGTACAGGCTGGAAGAGAAGTATTTCTGAGGAACTCTAGATAGGGTCGGTGACCTGGCGGTCTAGGGGGAAGGTGTCAGACTTCTATGCTGGCGGCCGGGGTTCAATCCTTGGTCCCGGCACAGATTTATCTGATTACCGAACCCTTCCTTCACCTCTGACAAGACATATTGTGAATGTGGGGAATGCCAGGCCTCCACCGTGGTTCGGATCCCACGTTAAACTGTAGGTCCTTCATTTCATCTCACAATCACCCTACCATTACACATTAGCGTAAGTGCGTATAACCCGAACGGGTAGTAAGACCCGGTGCTAATAATAATAATAATAATAATAATAATATAGACATAGGTCAATAGACTATACTATAATAATATTATAAAGAGGAAAGATTTGATTTTTTTGTTTGTAATGGATAAACTTAAAATCTACTGGACCGATTCAAAAAAAATATTTTACCAATATAAAGCTACATTATCAGCGAGTAACATAGTTTATATATATTTTTTTTTGAAAATTTAATTTATTCCTCATAAAAATGTCGATAGTCACTCATATTTTATGGTAGAGTCTATGATGATTCTTCAATATGTGTGTTGAAAATAAAAATGGGAGAAGGGTCTAGTAGTAGATAAAGTGTTCAATATGGTAAATGTTTGTTTCCCCAGGCTGCTTCAGGCACACCGTCCAGAGAACTGTACGAAGAAGGGGTGAGGTTCGGATGTTGGGGAATGGCCATGTATTCTCTCTCCTGCTCCTGCTATTCTCTCATCATAGAGAGACTCATCAAGAAGTTCAGGTCTGTACCGTTTGATACATTCTGATGTATTCAAACGTTTATAGATAAATTATTATAACCGTAAACATTTTCGATCTCAAAATTGTTTTATTTGTTGACGTTTTGTATTATCCCAAACTCAAAAAAGTGGAGGCTTACAATTATTTAAAGGTTATAATATTAAAGTAAAGACCACTCACGTTAGAAGAAAAAAATTCCAAACAACATAATATTGTTCATAATATATTTTATTTAAATAGTGAGTCAGGGCACCTACACGTCACTAGACAATCAGAGACTTTTCAAAATGGGAATTTACCTGTCGTATATGGTCCGTCCAGCCATTATCTGGCGAACAAACACCTCTTTCGAGGCTACTCCAACACATCATGGCTGTGTCCTCTGAGTGTAGCCACGCAATACATCATGGCTGTGTCCTCTGAGTGTAGCCACGCAATACATAATGGCTGTGTCCTCTGAGCGTAGCCACGCAATACATCATGGCTGTGTCCTCTGAGACGTAGCCACGCAATACATCATGGCTGTGTCCTCTGAGCGTAGCCACGCGATACATCATGGCTGTGTCCTCTGAGCATAGCCACGCGATACATCATGGCTGTGTCCTCTGAGCGTAGCCACGCGATACATCATGGCTGTGTCCTCTGAGCGTAGCCACGCAAGTAAGCGCGCGCAGCGGTAAATTTAGAAACCGATGGCTTGTGCCTGTCACCACTTGACCACTAGAAACCACCACCTCCCCTTTTGTTTTCTCCCCAGCCTTGGCCCGCTTCCATCGGCGGGAGGAATTGGCTCCTCCTTCCGTGAGTGCTGGACATCCGCGTCAAGCAGTTAAGACACAACCTTGGAGTCTCTCTACTCGGAGGGCTTTGGCTACCCTACAGGGAGTCAAAACTCGATCTTAGGAATGACCCTGAAAGGGTTTTTAACTAAATCGCCCCGTTTGGGCCCCTCAAAGGTCAGACACTTAGCCTTAGTAATCACCCTAAGAGAACTTTCAACCCGAGTTGCCCAACGGGGACCTAATGGAGGTGGCCTGACCATCTCCCTCGGACGATACAAGATACCAGTCACTTAGCGTGCGGCGAGTAAAGGGAAAGGGGGCGCCTCTCTCCCTTCACTCCCACACAGACACCCTGACAGAGACTTAGCCCCCCATTGGGTAAACCCTCTGGAGGTTGGCTGGGGACACCACGAGAAGGCACAGGATCATCGGACGAGGAGCATCCCACAGACAGAGGTCCGAGCAAGGGGTGTCTCCGCAAGGGCGAGAATTCATCTCAAACCCATGAGATCCCAACCCTGACCCAGCGCTATACACCCTCTTTAAACAGTCAATGTATTTTGTGGTTACGTGAGTAAAATTAAAACTAGAAAAATATATAATGATTGGCAAATAATTAAATAAACAAATTCAATAGTGTGGTCAACCACTAATAATAGTAATATAAAATTAGTTTACACTTCTTCGTCACTTTTCTAACAATGTTCATTTTAAAATGGTGATATTTTTAGCAATGTGAAAAGAGATACCTCACGTTCAATCTTCTTCCTTATTTAGGATGGGGTCGAAACGCTTAAACGATTAGTAACTTGAAAATTAACACTTGAACACTAAAATAAAGAATTAACTAACTAAATAAAATCACAATAAATACTACACTTTTTGTCCCTCTGGTGAGTTCTACTGGACATTAGGCAAACCTCACCACGTTGTCTAGCACTTTCCTCGGCATGGATCGTCTAATTGTTTCCGTCCCACCCTGGTAGATGAAAGGTACACTGGGAAAGTTGGAGGGGGGTGGGGGGATAATTCAAGTTTTGTGCTGCCAACTGTTACACAATCAAGATATCTTTCTAATACACTTTAGATTATGTTTAAAAGAGGTCCTAAGTCATATTTAAATATATTTTTTATGATCAATAATTTCTGGGGTCCTATTGGAGTTTGGGTTATTAAAGTTGTACTGGAAAATGTGTGTAATGTGACTTTCTCCTTTTTCCCTTGACAATTCAATGGTATTTAAAGGTAACATTCACAATTCCATGTGTCCTCAGGAGGGTGTTGTTCTACTCTGTGGGCATGACGCTGACAACTGTCAATCTTTCCTCAGGGCCAAGAAGGTGTATGTAGGAGGGGTGTTGTTCTACTCTGTGGGCATAACGCTGACAACTGTCAATCTTTCCTCAGGGCCAAGAAGGTGTATGTAGGAGGGGTGTTGTTCTACTCTGTGGGCATGACGCTGACAGCTGTCAATCTTTCCTCAGGGCCAAGAAGGTGTATGTAGGAGGGGTGTTGTTCTACTCTGTGGGCATGANGGACACCACTCGACGACGGTGACCTGGCGCAATAAGAGCACTCACCTCGTGAATAAGTACTTCTGAACCTATTACAGGTCGAGGTACATGACTTTGGTGGCAGTGACAGCCCCGCAGAAGCTGAGGAACGAAGCTACGGCCACGACTGCGGTGGTCGTCTCTACGGCGCTGATGATGTAACCCATGAACATGGACAGAATGAACTGGGCCAGGAACACCATGCTGCTCACTATGGCAACGTCTGTGCCCAGACCTCGGAGCTGCGTGGCTTGTATGGCCTCTCCTGTGCTGCTCACCTCGAACTAAGATAACACATTACACTTGGAACAACTTGCTGCTCACTATGGCCTCCCCTGTGCTGCTCACCTCGAACTCAACGGCACTACAAGACGTAAAAGTTGGCGCTATATGTGCCAGAGCAGGGGACGTGTAATATGTCCACCCAAGTTGACAGCCAACAGTGCAATGCCGCTTTGCTATGCCATTTACATTTGTGGCCTACCCCCCCAGGTGTATACAACGCTGTCTTTGACATCTCGTGACTGTGCTATTTGGTGTCACCGAAACCAAGTTTACTGCATGGAAATATATATATATATGTATGTATGTATGAAAAATTTACTTATTTGGGGTATTTAACGAGCACGTTATGTACCGACTGATTATATCAGCACACGAGGTTTTCTATGAGCGAGAGCGAAAGGCCTTGCCAATAATTCCAGGAAAGGTATTTCTACAAACCATCCAGGGTTCTTATACATGCCACAATCGAACATGGGACCAACCACTTTACTTACACCTCCGACAGAAGTTGTGCTATGGAATTTTATCTCTCAAGAAAAATCTGTTGACCTCCACCGGGTTTGAACCCGCGAACATCGAGTCCTGAGGTGAGCGCTTTATCCCAAGACCACCAAGGTCGACTGTATGGAAGAAAAAACCACCCTCAGTACACCCGACCGAGATTTGAACCCTGATCTCCCTGTAATCAGTCCTTCAATCGAATGAGAGAGATATTGTAGTTGATTAGGCTAAGGCGTCACTCTTTCAATATACTGGACCGTCAATGAATGGGAGGTTGGGTTTCAAATCCAGGCTGGCTGTAGTGAGGATGGTTTTTTACTAAATGGGTTTCTTTCACTCTCCCTCAACGCAAATGCTTGGTACACTTACTCTATATTCAAACTTCTTAATATCTAAAACAAAATTGTAATTAATGCATATGCGTGTAACCCGAACAGGTAGCAAGATGCAATGATAAAATGAAAAATATTATGTAGTCAGTCGAAGTAAATATTTAATAAATACAACTGAGAACAAGGAGTTAAAATTTCTTGTAACTACCAAAGAAACTTATTTGTAAAAGCTAGTTTGACTCACACCTTTATTTTATGAACTAGCCAAACATTAGTAATTATGATGGATTAAATAGCCAAACTATTATAATTGTTAATTACGTTTAAAAATGAGGTGGCCCAATGGCTAGATAATTTTATAATTTAAGGAAATTGATAAAACTAAAGAAAAAGTAAAAATAAACTATTAAGAGTAAATTCGATGAAGAAAGCCCACCAAGGGAAAGAGGAAAAATGTGGGAAGAATACAATGCACAAAGGTGACATCTTCTGCCTTTCTTCTGTCTTCTATAGTAGAAATAGTCACTCACACATTTTAACACAAATAAAATAATATTTCGGCATTGTTGCCTTTATCAAATACAAAGAAGAAACAAGTGCATAGTATATAATGGAGTAATCCATTGTTTGTGCTATTTGTACTCTCTTCTTTCTTCTTTGTATTTGATAAAGGCAACAATGCCGAAATATTATTTTATTTGTGTTAAAATGTGTGAGTGACTATTTCTACTATAGAAGACAGAAGAAAGGAAGAAGATGTCACCTTTGTGCATTGTATTCTTCCCACATTTTTCCTCTTTCCCTTGGTGGGCTTTCTTCATCGAATTTACTCTTAATAGTTTATTTTTACTTTTTCTTTAGTTTTATCAATTTCCTTAAATTATAAAATTATCTAGCCATTGGGCCACCTCATTTTTAAACGTAATTAACAATTATAATAGTTTGGCTATTTAATCCATCATAATTACTAATGTTTGGCTAGTTCATAAAATAAAGGTGTGAGTCAAACTAGCTTTTACAAATAAGTTTCTTTGGTAGTTACAAGAAATTTTAACTCCTTGTTCTCAGTTGTATTTATTAAATATTTACTTCGACTGACTACATAATATTTTTCATTTTATCATTGCATCTTGCTACCTGTTCGGGTTACACGCATATGCATTAATTACAATTTTGTTTTAGATATTAAGAAGTTTGAATATAGAGTAAGTGTACCAAGCATTTGCGTTGAGGGAGAGTGAAAGAAACCCATTTAGTAAAAAACCATCCTCACTACAGCCAGCCTGGATTTGAAACCCAACCTCCCATTCATTGACGGTCCAGTATATTGAAAGAGTGACGCCTTAGCCTAATCAACTACAATATCTCTCTCATTCGATTGAAGGACTGATTACAGGGAGATCAGGGTTCAAATCTCGGTCGGGTGTACTGAGGGTGGTTTTTTCTTCCATACAGTCGACCTTGGTGGTCTTGGGATAAAGCGCTCACCTCAGGACTCGATGTTCGCGGGTTCAAACCCGGTGGAGGTCAACAGATTTTTCTTGAGAGATAAAATTCCATAGCACAACTTCTGTCGGAGGTGTAAGTAAAGTGGTTGGTCCCATGTTCGATTGTGGCATGTATAAGAACCCTGGATGGTTTGTAGAAATACCTTTCCTGGAATTATTGGCAAGGCCTTTCGCTCTCGCTCATAGAAAACCTCGTGTGCTGATATAATCAGTCGGTACATAACGTGCTCGTTAAATACCCCAAATAAGTAAATTTTTCATACATACATACATATATATATATATTTCCATGCAGTAAACTTGGTTTCGGTGACACCAAATAGCACAGTCACGAGATGTCAAAGACAGCGTTGTATACACCTGGGGGGGTAGGCCACAAATGTAAATGGCATAGCAAAGCGGCATTGCACTGTTGGCTGTCAACTTGGGTGGACATATTACACGTCCCCTGCTCTGGCACATATAGCGCCAACTTTTACGTCTTGTAGTGCCGTTGAGTTCGAGGTGAGCAGCACAGGGGAGGCCATAGTGAGCAGCAAGTTGTTCCAAGTGTAATGTGTTATCTTAGTTCGAGGTGAGCAGCACAGGAGAGGCCATACAAGCCACGCAGCTCCGAGGTCTGGGCACAGACGTTGCCATAGTGAGCAGCATGGTGTTCCTGGCCCAGTTCATTCTGTCCATGTTCATGGGTTACATCATCAGCGCCGTAGAGACGACCACCGCAGTCGTGGCCGTAGCTTCGTTCCTCAGCTTCTGCGGGGCTGTCACTGCCACCAAAGTCATGTACCTCGACCTGTAATAGGTTCAGAAGTACTTATTCACGAGGTGAGTGCTCTTATTGCGCCAGGTCACCGTCGTCGAGTGGTGTCCCAACCATTTAATCTGTAATAAACCAGTATTCGGACTGGGTTTGTTTCATGTCACTCAAATCTCATTAATGTAGACTTGTCTAGATATTTATAGTGTTTTATTTTTATCCCCATGTCTTACTACAGTAGCCCCACGGCTTCTTTGGTGCTGACTGACAGCTCACAGCTGACTTCTGACAGTCAACATTTAGGTATATACCTACATTTTGACCGTCAGAAGTGACAGCTGCTAAACATATGTTTTTTCAGATCATCTGGTTCGGCGTAGGGATAAATAATTTGGTCTGGTAACTTTTTAAAGATGTCGGTCAGCACCAAAGAAGCCATGGGGCTACTGTACCTGTCTAGGTTTTACACATATATGATAATTATTCTAATGGGGTAGGGATGAGGAAGGAAGAATTTTAGAGGTAATATACCCACATGTGCAAGGAAGGAGAGTGGAAAACCATTTAGCAAAAAACACCCTCAGTATACCGGATCTGGATTCGAACCCCGATCTCCCTGCCATCAGAAGGCTAGACTAGCACGAGAAAGACGCCTTAAGCCGTTCGGCCATTGAAACGGTAGTATAGATATTTATCATGTTTTTGGTATGTTTTTAGCACTGTTTTACCTGTTTAGGTTAGGTATGAGGATGGTTAAGTTTAGAAAAAAATTACCTATGTTTGTGTGGAAGAAGAGTACAAAATAAATTATAATAAACCACTCTCAATACGCCTGAATTGGATTTGAACCTTGATATCCCGTCAATGGCAGTTTAGTTTGTTGCAAGATTAACACCCAATTTGACTACCAAAGCGTAATGTGGGTTGCATTTTAATATGACACAACTGATCGCTCTAAACACTATCACACTTGGATTCCAATGTACAAAGGGAAGGAAGAAAGTGATTAGTTCACCCTGTAAGGCCTCTAGTTTGTGTGCAGATAACACTTACCCCCTCTTCCTCTGACGAGATTACACACCCACTCTACTATTTACGTCTGTATATCATTGACTTGCATTTAAAAATTACCTTTTCACTGTGTCATATTCTAGATAGAAAATACTTTCACGGTCTTTTTCTAATCTACATCCTGGAAGGAGGATCCTTGAAAGCTATTTTCGTGAATAAACCAAATATCTTGAATTTTGATGAGTATAAAAAATACATTTACAAAAAAAAACTATTACAAGATCAAATAAATTATGGTTTTTCTTTCAATATAATATATTTGAAACTCACCGAATAAAACGTAAATCAGGGCGTCTACTGGGTCACAGAAGTCCCGAAAAAGTTACTAATTGCAAAAAAGGTAACAAAAGTCTCTGAAAAGTCACGAATTTTCAATATTTTGGTCAAAAAAGGGTCACCAAAGAGTCACTAATTTTTGTTTCTCGAACTCAGGGGACACTTGAGTTGCCGTGACGTGTCATAGGTAGGCAGTGTCCTTAAGGGAACAAGTTATCTCAGAATTTATATTACTAGCACTGATTACCAGGGTCATATTCTGATGGCCCAAAAATTATTTAAAAAAATACCTACTAACCATAGCCAAGAAATTTATCTTTACTCCTAAAAACAGTTGGCACAATGTGTTTCTAACAGTTTTTCTTTAAATTCAAAATGGAATATTACAATGTTTGTGTTATTTGTACTCTCTTCTTTGTGTTTGATAAAGGCAACAATGCCGAAATATTATTCTATTTGTGTTAAAATGTGTGTGTTACTACTTTTACTATAGAAGACAGAAGAAAGGAAGAAGATGTCTCCTTTGTGCATTGAATTATTCCCACATTTTTCCTCTTTCCCTAGGTGGGCTTTCTTTATCAAATTTATTCTTAGTAGTTTATTTTCACTCTTCCTTTAGTTTCATCAATTTCCTTTATTATAAAATTATTTACTCATTGGAGCACCTCATTTTTAAACACTATATTTTGAATCATAATTTCTCTTTTATTTTCAGGTTCAGTCATTCCTTGAAGTTTTGTGACAGCCGATATGTGCACTTGATATAAATCGTCATCATAATTGTGATTGTAAATGTGTCTTTGTCAAAATGGATGTTTAAACATAACATTGTTACGTTTTGAAGCAGAGCTGTGTTAGTGATTGATCTAGTAAATGTATTCTCTTTACTTGTGCACCTGTGGAGTGAGGCCATCATGTTTATATGTAACAAAATATTTGTAATTAGCACAAAATTTTAAATTGATAGATAGTTAGTAAAATTGCTTGCCATATAAGAAATGTTATAGATATAGAAGATATTTGTTGTATATATATAGATATATACATGTGTGTATAAATTTAGTTGTGTTGAAATATATCATGTTATTTAAGTTATAAATATATACAGTATATTGTGTCTCGAAAAATGCTAGTTTTTCCGTCAGGTTATTAAAAGCCGCACAGAAATAAAAAATGGAAAATTTACTGCTCTTAAATATTAAGCCAAACAATTTCAAAATTAATACACTAGCGTCATGATTATCCGGCCTTTCATATTATCCGGCCCCAGTTCTCGGTATTAACAAGTGTGTTTTAAAATAAACAAACTGGTACATATCCACTAGTAATTAATAATCAAATCGATCACAAATGCCTTACAATGTTTCATTGGAGAGAGCAAAACTTAACAGCGCATGCAGTTGGCGTATAATACAGTACTATTGGAGTCGGTGTAGATAGCAGCATTGTTTTGATTTGGCTGGAAACGGAGGATGTGTCGAGAGCTACACGAGGGAAACCCATACTGAAAATTATTTACACTCAGATTTCATATTATCCAGCTTTACCGTTATCCGGCCTGGAATGCCAACATTTTAGGCCTGATAATTGCAACTCTAGTGTAATTACAGTGTATCAAATTAATTTAAACATATTTTTATATTGAGTTTGATGTAATCTTTTAGTGTTGTCCACCAGTCCAACAATGGTAAATTATTTTATTTTGAATATTAAAATATACTAATTAAATGGTACACATGGTTAATTATTCCATCTAGTTTATTGAAGTAGGTATCTCTTAAACGTTTCAAATAAGATCCAAATAATGAAAAAGTGTTCTTTGTATATATCTAAGCTTGAAGAATTATTTGGTGGAACTCTCTAGTTCAACATCTTAAGTTAGATTGTAAATCTTGTGCTGATAATAATTAGTTTTGGAACTGAACGTTAAGTAGGTACTAATATAATTAGTCAATTTGGAAGGTGGACTAAATCATTTCCACCATAAATTTAAAAATGTGATATTAAAAATTGTATTTTGGTTATTAAATGAGCAAGTTCATGCCGAATGATCTATGATGTCATAGGTCATGAAAATGACTGAGAAAAGTCAACACATAATACTTTGGATAGCTGTATGGATATAAACAATCACTTAAGTTACATATAGCAAATAAAACACAATAATTAATATATAATGCTATAATTCACAATTCACTATGTATATTTTTAATTTAACAATTCTTAAAATAGTAATTTAAATTTTAATTTAATATATTCCTCTCCCCCCCCCCCCTTTTTTTTTAATTGATAAGATAACACAATCATTAGGTTAAGTGTTAAAACAAAGACAACTAAAATAAAAGGTGGCTGTAGCCAATGTTAAGAGAATAGAAAGGTAGCGCCATTTGTAGGAATTTAATGATGTCATAGCTTATCTATTCTCTTTACATTTGCTGTAACAGAAATTTTATCATGTGACTTTTTATTTATTTTAAATTCCAAGAAGGATTTTTATGTTTAAAATAGGTTAGTAAAACAATATGAAAAAATATTATTCTTCAACTATGTACAATACATTAAATATGTAATTTAAAATGTAATGAAATTGTATCAAGTAGTGATATGTTGTATTGATTTATTTATTTTAGTAAATAAAATGAATAAGAATCTATACTTATTTAAATGAGCAAACATTTTCATCGAGTAACAAGTGCACACTAAGACATATTTCTAAAATTGTTGAAATAGCTTTAATGAAATTTCAAAATAAAGAATACTATGGAAGATGATACCTACATGATTAAAAAAATAAAATAATAAGTATTATAATATTATTGCTTCAGTCTATTTCTATAATAATGTAGCCATGTGATTATCAATTATTTTGTTTCAACCATGTCTATTTTGCGAATGCAATTACAGTATTCTGTTAGATAATCAGCCTGAATCCAAACTCTTTTGAACGATCTCCTTGCAAATTTTATACACTTTTTTCCTTTCTTGTACTATCTCCTTGGAAGAATCTTGAATTTTTGTTCTGGCAAAAGTGTCCATGGGAAGACCCTGGAAATAATAGGACTAATAATGTTGTAGGTTCTTTTTAAAGGCAATAATGGTTTTTTTTTATAATCTCATCTTCACCAATTTTGTCCAAATAATAATAATAATAATAATAATATATGATATTACATGTATTGAAAGATATTATTTTGTTTGGTCAAAATTGGTGATGTTATAAGACTACAAAAAAGTCAAGCAAAATTAGGGCCGAAAGAGTCTTACACTACACTATTACACTATTATAATAATTTATTTATATATATATATATATATATATATATATGTGTGTGTGTGTGTGTTTTGGTGGGGATGTATTTTGGATATATATGTTGTATAAGTTACAGTAGCTTCTTTTGAATAGTCTCTCGATATAGGCACAAGTGGGTGTACAAATATGGAAAGAATTTTGTGAAATGTTATCTCAACTCTGCTTTACTTTAGAAATACCATTCACCGACACACAAAACCTTTTGTTGACGGCAAACAACAGTTGTCTCTGAACAATCTCTCTCTCTCTCTTAACTGACTCATTATTTATTCTTGCCTGCACAATGCTCCACTTTCTATCCCGGACTCGTACTGGGAAAGAAAAGAAGATTCCCTCGGGAACCTCATATGAGCCGTCTGACATGACCCCCATACAGGTCCACGAGTCATCGGGTAGACCGCACCACAGGCTCTTCATGTGATCACCGGCTGCAACAGCCATCGACAACGACCACAGGTCTGACGGGTCCCCCATCGCGGTTATATGCCTCAACTGCACGGTCTGACAAAACACGTCAACCCCAAGGTGAAAAGGTAAACAACAGAACCACAAGGTGACAAAGAATTAACTATAGCACAAGTGTCATAGAAAGAACCTCATCTGACAGAAAAGCTACTAGATCTACTTTAATGTATTCATACATTAAGATCATTCGACAATAAAAAAATTATTGCACAATCTATTATTATTATTATTATTATTATTATTATTATTATTACTATCATCACCGCATCTTACTACCCGTTCGGGTTATACGCACACGCTAATGTGTAATGGTAGAGTGATTGTGAGATGAAATGGAAGACCTACAGTTTAACGTGGAATCCGAACCACGGTGGAGGCCTGAGCATTCCCCACATTCACAAGATTGCACAATTTAAAAAAAATATATAATTATATAATTATAAGCTATAAATAGTGATTCAATGATTTTAAATCGTTACAGTTCAGGAATTATAAGGGGTCAAACATGATATTTTATACTTTTTGCGTACCATTGTAAAGGTAAAGTAATGTAGAGATAAATATTATTAATATTTAATTGTGTACACCTGGTTTGAATGTCTAGTTTTACTAAATTTTATCCCCGTATATTAATTGCTTTACCTTAACGATGGTACACAAAAAGCATAAAATAGCAAGTTCGACCCCTTATAACTCGTGAAGTTTAATGATATGAAATCAGTGAGTACACTGTTAATAGCTTTTTGTTAAATTTGCGCAATGAAATGTTTATTGTCGAGTAACCTTAGATTGTGGGATCTGCATATGTCATTTTTGATAGACACTGGTGCTCACCTGTACAAAGTCTCCCATGAGCCACCTGTCATCTCCCACCGCCTTGTAGACGTCCATCATCTCACCAGACATCTCGACCGTAGCGTACTTGACGTCAGGGAACACTGTGGAGGAACAGTTTCCCCACACAATGACATTGTGGATCTTATCAAGTGTCACCTGCAAGAGTCATCGGCCAATGAGCCCAGTGGCAGATTTAAAAATCTTGCGCCCCTAGGCACAATTATAATATGCACACCTCCCTAGCCCCCCCCCCCCTCAGCGTTTTAGGAGGTTAAGCGTTTTAGGAGGTTTCAAAGGAAAGAGATCTTGGGGGTTGAGGGAGGAAGGGGTAAGGGGGCGGAAGTTAGTATTCGAGAAAATATTTCTACGAAAGAGAATCAGGCATGTACATTGTACATATCCTATAGTAGCTTGAGTTAACATTATGAAGAAGGGGAGATTAACGTCAGTTACAAAGTAATTGCAAAATACAGTTATTTAAAAAGAAATATTGTCATTCTGACTTTAACTTTAACTATTTTGATAATGTTTTAAACGTAATTATTAAAAACAAAATATAAAAACAACGTTATCCAAAATGTGTCACCCCCTAAAGACGCCGCCCCTAGGCCCGTGCCTAGGGGGCCTATAGTGAAAATCCTCTTCTGAATGTGCCTCGTGTAAGGACACAGTAATGGAGTGTTTCCTTTTGCAAGGATCGCGATCGACGTAACGTTCACTTAAGGTGACATAAAAACTCGAGCAAAACGCAGGCAAAGAATTTGAACTTTTTGAAAACAAATTGTTCACTAAAATATAACTTAAGAAGTTAGAGGATGCTAGGCAATACATTTGCAATATAAGCTTTCCGCTGCTTTAAAATAAAGTGTAAGAAAAGACTGTGACGTTTTGATAATCACAGGATGCAGACAATATCAAAGAAATCGTTTGTTTGCACGTTTCTGGAAACAAATGAAGTACTAAATAGCCATGTTGATCTTCCTCGTAACATGATTGATTCCCAGAAACACATGGTACACAAGATACCATAACTTGACGTGAAAGATCTCCCCTGGACAACTCTTGCATTAAGTGAATGTTACACCAGCGTGAGGAGTTAAGCATATTGTGATACATGAGAGCCTTAACATTGAGTTTTGCTATCCTGATCATGGATATCGGCAGCATTGTTGACCAACTGAGATGCCAGCATTAAAACATAAATATTCACAACCATGCAATCCCTCATAATTTTTGCTGTCATCACTGTAAATTTGGTATTATACAGGATGAAACCGAAACAATTAGACAATAAATAACTTGAAAATTAAATATTCACTAGCTAAATAAAAGCACACTACATATTCTATATAGATCGCCTGATTGTTTCCGCACCACCCTGTATAACGGATACCACATACCTGAAGTCTTAATGCTATGAACGACTTGGCCATGTTCAAGTCAAGCAAAGACAAAGCGGTGAAATTCTTGCGGCAGATTGTGGGGGCACACTGAGAGCAAACCCAGGCGTTGTTGAAAGCAGGGTGACCAACAATCAAAACGAGGATTTCCTTTTTCCCAACACGATCTATTGCTCGCCCCTTTAAACAATTTTGGAAGTCTTATTATTTATTTATTTTAACTGGAAATTATGGGTACGGTATGTAACATTCTGATTCTTCTGAACAAAATTTTATTTTTGAACTTTACTTAAGGGCCTTGAATATTTGACCAAATAATTAATCTTAGATTTAGTTCATGAAATACTGGCTAATGGAATTTTAAGCAATACCAACAATATACCAAGACACAAATGTTACTTTAGATTTAAAAGATTCAATCAATGAACTAAGAGTTACAAAATAAGAAATGTAGGCATGTATACAATCAATAATTACTGGTTTGTCTATGAAAGCATTACTTAACAAAATCTAAGGGAAGTAAAATCATTTAAAATGACAAGCCTGGCTAATAATTACTTGAACAAAGGAAAAATGGAGCCAAAATGCTGAATTACAATAAACATTGAAAGGAGGATAGGGCAGCAAGGCCTACACAATTGAGCCAGAAAACTGTAGGCCCCAAAGTTTGCAATTAAAAACACAACAAAACACTTAGCTATGACATTTCCAGGATGCATGATCTGTCCCCTTCTTCAGCAGAAGAGATTTACCAGACTAGACTACTGCAGAATGTCACTACGAAGAACTAGACAAACACATATTTATCCTAAACACAGGCTACAATATCCTAACCTCAATCATCCACTATCACAAAAAAAAATCTTCTCAACAGTACTCCAAGAACTACATTCAAACGCCACTCTTAATCTCCGCAACATTTTGGTTAACCCTAAATCGCCTGACGCAGCCACAAACAACATCAGTCCAAAGGTCCCTACCCTTGCAACAAACAGAGATACAGTACCTGCGATATTCACCAGCCTTCCACCTCATTCAACAGCAGACTCACACAACTTCAGACATTCACAAGATGTCTTGTCAGAGGTGAAGGAAGGGTTTGGTAATCAGATAAATCTGTACCGGGACCGAGGATTGAACTCCGGACCCCCAGCACAGAAGTCTGACACCTTACCCCTAGACCACCAGATCACCTCTTCTTCGATGCTGCTGTTGCCTGTTCAAACTTGTGTCTTGCATTCTACATTCTGGTTCACCGTAAATTGCCCGTCCCAGCCACAAACAACTTCAGTCCAAAGGTTCCTACCCTTGCAACAAACAGAGATACAGTACCTGCAATATTCACCAGCCTTCCACCTCATTCAACAGCAGACTCGCACAAATGGAATAATCCCCATGAAAGGCCACTATAACTGCTCCACAGAAAATGTTATATACCATCTACAGTGCAACTACTGCATTGCCGAATACATCGTGAACCACAGGAACACTCAGACAACCAATGAATGGTCACGGTTTTGACTCATGCTATAGTACTAGAGTAATAATGAGTCCTTCCCAATAGTTGCAACGCTTCCCAGTTTCGTAGGTGCAAACTTGCTCACCAATATATAACCAAATTCAGGCACCCCCTTGTCTCAACCTTAATCAACCAACTCTCCTTTTCTTCCAAGCAAGCCTGCACACACCTGTCAGTAATTTTTATACAAACGAGAATAATAACTGATAATTTAATAATTAAAATAATATAGACACAACATTCTATCCCTCGACTAAGAGTCAAGACACAAGTTTGATCAGGCAACAACTGTATCCAAATGACCATCTATGATCTACCTCTAGCCATGTTTTCCTAGTCCAGTTTGTGGTTTAGTCTCTACTGCCGAAGAAGGTGGTTGATGAACTCCGAAAATGTCATAATTAGGTATTTTGTTGTGCTTTAACTGTGAACTTTGAGGCCTACACTTTTCTGGTAATTGTGTAGGCTTTTCCCTTCTCTCCTCATTTCAACGTTTTAAATTTAAATACAATCTACTCAAATATGTACTGTTCAAAATTAACCAAAAAGACTACAAAGTAATAAAATATATTTGCGTGTTCACACTGTGATTTGTCATTATGTTTTCAGACTATTGCTAGCAAATTTCCTTTTGGTTACCCTTCCCATTACTTTCTTATTCTATCAAATAATTAATAACCTTGTGTTAGATCTGAACATATGTAATAAAACGTTGATAGTCTGGACTAAAATTCAGGGGGAAGAGGGGATATTCCGAATTTCCTCAAGTCTGGGTCAATATACATACAGCAGATAAAAGTAGCATATTTATCGGACTATACAGTATGTTATGTACAAGTATAGCACTTTAAGGTGGACAAGGTTTGAAGAAGCTTTTTTTTTCTCTCTCAAACTTTCTGTACTTATTTATTTTACTAAAAGTTTTAACTTCTAGGTGTCTTTCGTGTTGGTAATAGGCCGACATTTGTTCATTTTTGCTCTTTTGATTGAAACAAATGATGATGTTCAAGTGTTATTTTGCATCATCCAACTTCATTTTATGGCTACGACATGGTAATAAGTTTGAACCTCGGATTAAATGAAATCCGAATCATCGAGGTTTTACTGTACTTAGGTTTGGGTGACAGAAATTTTAGCAAAATCTCTGACTAATCTATATTTAATATTCTTAAAATTAAATGCTTTCAGATTGATACTAAATGTCTTTGAATAAACATATTAGAATTGTAGAAAATATTGCTTCTTAAACTAGATACCGTTTAGGGTCAAAGTAGTGTTGTGTTTTTGAATGCGTATTGGTGTTTTAACTTTAATTTGCTAATTATTTTCTACAATTCTATTATGTTAATTCAATATGTTCTTAAGAAATGCCTCTTTTTAATTTTTCGAGAAACATTTTGTCATAAATTGAAGGTTGAGAGGGACAGAAACAAATACAAAGAATTACCATAATATGGCTTTTATAAAAAAAAAGAAGGAGATAGTTCATACTTTACTACATTGCTGCCACTGGACAAAGAGATGATGGCTGCCTATTGAAGAAAATATATTGTTACCACGTATTAATTCTATGTAGGTTTAATTCCATCGGAATTTGTCAGGAAGGAATGTAAAACTTTCAAATCAAATTTCTAAAAGAGGAAACAAAAACGAAAAAATTAAAGATAAAATAAAGAAATCGGTAAAGAACAACAAATTGTTGACTAAGAGGGAATATCCCCACTAAAATGCATTAACAATAGTTTCGGCTTTTGTTTCAGTAATATATGCAAGATCCTGTACAATTATATATATAATTGTCGAATGGCTGCTAAATTGCCAACTACCGAGTCGTTAATGGCTGCGTTGTCTGATGGCTGTGATCTTAGATAATCACATGTTTATAAGCTGTCGACTTTCGCACGTCCATCTTAGACTCTGCCTTAAACTATGAGTGAAGAATGACCATGGGCACGGGACGAATCCTGGATAGCTCAGTGGTAAGAGCATTGGCGTACTAAGCCGAAGGTCCCGGGTTCGATTCCCGTGTCCATGTGTCATTTTTCAATTTTCAGAATATGACAACAAATTGTATCATGCTTATTGTGCATCATTTCTTCTGTTTAAATGAGTCAAAATTAAAAGGCCTATCTGTTCAATTTTATAAATTTGTCTGTACCTGAAACACTTCATTTCATCGACCACCACTTTTTATGCAAAGTAGCATATTTTACCCGGTCACCTCGCATGCTTGCCTGCAATCTGCACTCTTGTTTTTTGTTGTTGTAGATTTAACACCTATTTTCATTTTAGTAATTTGGTAATAAATAAAATGATAGAATATTAGGAAAATGGTAGAGCACAAATAAAAGTAAAAACACTAACACATATTTACACACACATCAATATTTCGATGCTATTATAGCATCTTCCTGTTCAGTCTAGTACTGCTTCCTGAGGAAGATGCTATAATAGCATCGAAATATTGAAGTGTTTGTAAATATGTGTTAGTGTTTTTACTTTTATTTGTGCTCTACCATTTTCCTAAAATTCTTATCATTTTATTTATTATCAATTGTTTTTGCTCAATGCACTTTATTTCATACATATTATTTTAGTAATTTGTCATTACATAGCATTACTGACTGTTTATTTTGTTTGTGTTTAATTTTATGTTGTGGCAGTATGAATGCACGCCGCAGTTTGCTACAGATAAACTGTCTTGCGTACCAACACCAATTGCAGCTCTTGTAAGTAGCTATCGCACAACACTGCTCTCAGGGTGGCTGGCTGCAATCAGATCTAAATGGAATGACGGTGGATAAGCGGGTCTTCTATTGACGCATCATGTCAACATGTTTTCTCTAAAAAAAAATATATATCCCTGAAAATATATTGCGGAACTAAAATGTTTAAGACAAATGATAGGTGGGTGAAAAATGACTGAAACCAAGCTCCCAAAAAACTTGATCTAACTTGAACAAAAATTTATATATATATAAACAATAGATTCATTGTTTCAAGAGGAAGGCATTAAGGGAATCTGTTGTAAATGGTGTGTCAATAGACGTCAAGCTTTGTGTTAGTCTGATTTTGACCATAATGGCCACCCTTTCTATACATTTACTGCACATATTAGTCAGTTTTGGTATCAACAGTTAAAAGTTAAAACGGTCAAGATAAATACTACACATTTTTCTGGTAAATCACTTGAGGCTAAATTTCCATGATTACTTTAACTTTTATGCAGCTTTATTTTAATTTTAATAGTTAAAATAAAATAAATATTCGACACACATACAAAAACTATTAATTTTGTTAATTTGATATGCGATCATCGCATTCCTTTAACGGTTGAAACTAATTCACAACACATTAAACATAACATAGTGTGTATTTGGAAATTGAAACCATCACACAGAAATTACTAACTATTTTAAGAATCAATGATATCAGTCTTGCTCATAAAGGCAATGTGTACTTCAGACAAATTATGGATTAATTTTGGTTCAAAACCTCAAAGAATCTCGAAATTTATTACTTGTGTCATGCCAAAACAAACATGGCGTGGTGCAAGTGATTAGACGCTCATTATAAGTGTGTTCTGAGGCACCGATGATTCAGTTATTACCTGTTTCTCTGACTGCACGGTCTAAGGCGTCACTCTCACTTTAGACTAGATTACCAATAACAGGGAGAATGGGGTTCAAATCCAGACGGGTGTGCTGAGTTTCTTCCCCTCCCAAAATGGTTTTCCACTCTCCCTCCACACAAATGTGGGTATCCTTTCTCTAAATTAAACCTACGTAATTCCTAACTCATTAGAATAGCTTAGTCAATTTATTTTTAAGAAATTTTAATTAGAATTTGTTTTAGATATCTTATATTGCTTACTTGATGGTTTAGCTTAATATAATGATAGGACAAACTTGCGTTAGCCAAGAAAACACGGTAACCTGAACCTCCGCTAGTTTTGTTCACTCCAACCCTATTCAAGGTCACAGTGGTGTTTTCTCACTATCTTACTTTTACAAAGGGCTGTTGACTGTTTTGTCGTGCTAGTGTTGAAACAAAAGAAAACATGTCAAACTTAAAACAGACTTGAGAAAGGCTAGACATTAATAAAAACTTAGTCATGGAGTATTCTTAGATAATGTTGTACATTGTTTTTTTTTTGATTGCCCCTTGATAATCAGGACATCATTGAAAATCTCAGATACAGGTCAGCTTTTTTTTTAATAGCAACTCAAGAATTCATCATCAACAAATTACTGTTTCTGCCCTGTGGCTGGGTCAGTTTAGTAAAATTTCCCCATCTTTTCTATCTTTCCACCATTCTTCCGCCTTTAATCACTTTCACTTTTCTCCTCTCATTCGCACACTTACTGCTCCTCTCATCTCTTTCTTAGTCTAACTTGCAGTTTTTTTTCCTTTCATACTTCTTCTCCTTCATTCTCTTTGGTGTTCTCTCCTTTTCCATCATCGTTAAATGCCTGTACCATGGAAACGTTCAATGAAGTTCACACTTGCTCATTCAAGATGTATCATCGTGTCGATAATCCATGCGAGTTTAAATTTTCCTTTATCTATAATTTTGCATGTGATATGTTTAAGATTTTCGGTTTATATTTCTAGGATTTTTTTTTTATATAGTTTTAATTTCACCATATTTTTCCAGTTTAATTAAATATATGCATGTCCTGAACGGTAGCATTTACAATTTTTTCTTTTCTTTGATTCTTCCCATCCTGTCAATAATCAAGTTGAATCCTTGTTTTTAACTCACATATTTGTGCACAGGGGTTACAAATTTTTATAATGTCACACCTCTGTTTGCGATATATATTGCTTAATGTTCATGACAAACACACAGATACACAAACTATTAATTTTTTTAATATAAATGGATAGAAGATGCAAAAAATTAATCTTGGTGAAATCTAAATCATTGATACTGCTGTTCTTTCATCACAATTAAACTGAAGTTTTCAACCCCTACTCGAATTCAAATCTTAGTTTTCTCTAGATACAGCCGAGCTTAAACTTTATACATAACCTGAAAGTATAATTTTATTTAAAACAAAACTCCCTGGTGTAAGCCCGTGATCAAGTCATATCGACAAAGTGGCTGCTGCCGTTAGCAATGTTGGGGCTAACATTTGCAGTAAGAGGGTGTCATGTGGTCAGCATAGTGAGCCCCCTGGCCGCTAATGTCGGTTTTCTAGACCGGAGCAGCCACTTATTTATTCAAGTAACTTCTCAATTGGCCTCAGGAGGCTAAGTTTAACCTCATTCCAGACCAACTGATAGACAGGATAAACTTTGGAAGCACTGGGGATCGAACCCGGGACCTCTGGATCTATAGCCAGGAACTCTGATTACTAGACCAACAGATACATATTTAAATTTACAAATTGTATTTCAGTAATTTGTATGCAAATCAAATTAAACAAGATTTTGACAAGGTTGCAATATTGTGACATATAATGCTTCATTATAATATTACTCGGCTATGGAATGTAAAGTGTAGTTAATGCGATATTTTCTATACCAGATTATTTCTTTAAAAAACCTAATGCAGCTTGAAAGTATCAACAATTAAATGTAAATTCTTCTAGTAAAACAATTGATTACTATCAAATGATTTTATCTTTGTTGCATTATCCTTAGAAATAGTAGTCATTAGTGTATGTATTAGGATATTATGTAATGCAATTTTGATTTTTTGTTTCTACTAGTAACAATTTTTTGCATTTTGTGAACTAAGCTTTTAATATATCATAATAGCTACATAACTTACTTAAATATTATATACTATGATTCAACAAACTACTCACTTCAGAAGCTGCATGTTCTAACACACTACACTTGTGTTAAACTAGACTGCCGAAGATGGAGAGGTAGGGGTTTGATCCTGGTTGGGTGCACTGAGGGTGGCTTTTTCTAAATGGTTTTCCACTCTTCCTCCACGCAAATGCAAGTCCACTTCCTCTAAATTAAATATTCTTAATCCCCAACACATTAGTGTAATTAATACATAGGTGAATAACCCAAATGTGTATTAAGATGCAGTGCTAAGAAAATTAACATATCCCCATTTCTTTAACGTTTGGTCAGACAAATACAGCCAAGTGTGTGAAAGTTTGGCGCAAACCACATATGTTGTAAAAATCTCATATGATAAAAAGTTCCAAAATTAAGAACATCAGTCCTGATGATTTGCAGCATTGACTTAAGTGCAAGGTCGAATGAGGAAATAAACACATTTCCTCCGTGTTTCGCAGGCCATATTTTGAGATGAAGGCCCAGTTCAATCAACTCTTGGAAGACCAGAAGAGAAGGGTCAAGTCTTTGGAGCAACAGGTTGGGCAGGTGAAAACAAGCTACGCAAACGCTCTGCGCAACTTAGAACAGATTTCCGATGAAATACACAGGGTGAGGTTGCATCATCTCCAAACAATAGTTTGAGCGAATAATTGATAATCTTTATTACTTTAGAAAATATTCTAAAAGTATGTAGTAAGGAATTTTTGTTTGACTGATACGCCTGGTGGTGTACAGGCTGTCACTTATCAGATACTTTTGAAATGTGTTGAAATGCACTTTACCTGTTACTTTTTAATCTAGACTTAAAGTATGCTATTAGGTTCCAGTCTGTGTTTTATTCTCTCCTTTATTCTGTTACATTCTTCTCCTCTCACTCACACACCTGCTGCAATTTCTTCACTGATGTGGCAGTTTAATAATAACTTGTTGACAATTTAAAAAAAGTTGGACCTTGGTACACAAACCGCTTGTTGTAAGGTTTATAAATAACCTTTGCGTTTGTTGTCAGACCCGAAAAGGGGAAACTTTGGAAGGTCAGAAGGAAGGAGAGTTGCTAGGGGCGAGAAGACCAGGCGTAGGGGCAGATTCTCCCCAGCCAGTCTCCACTAGCACCCTGACCAGTGATCCCAACTCTTCAGAGGCCCAACTTCCGCACAGTTCACCGTCGCAACCAGACACAGGTACAGTGGCCCCATGGCTTCTTTGGTGCTGACTGACAGCTGACTTCTGACAGTCAACATTTAGGTATATACCTACATTTTGACTGTCAGAAGTGACAGCTGCTAAACACATGTTTTTGCAGATCACGTGGTCCGGCGTAGGGATACATAATTTGGTTTGGTAACTTTTCAAAGCCGTCACTCAGCACCAAAGAAGCCATGGGGCTACTGTAGTTATATCACTGTCATCATCTTAAAACCTGTTTTTTTAAATATATATTAAGAACTACAACTAGAATATTTTAAATTACCATTACCATGTGAATGCTGTTTGTGAGAAACATGATATCGGTCATGAGGAGAAATAGGATTAGGAATAAAGATTTTCCAGGCAAGAGTTGGGTTGCAGGGAACCCATAAAATAGAGGAAGCAAGGGTTACACGGTATGGCCATATAATGAGGATGGAAAAAAAAGAGAATACCAAAGAGAATGATGTAGATAAAGTATGTAGGAAAAAAATGGCAAGGGAGACCAATAAAGAGATTGGAATATAGGATAACAGAAATTTAGAGTAGATTATATTATAAAGAATGTAGCAAAGAAAGAGATAGATGAAGACATTTTATCAAACTGACCCGGCCACAGAGTGGAAAACAATTCATTATTATGATGATGTACTTTGATGAATTTAAAACAGCAACTGAAAACTGCAAATGGTTCTGAAAATACTAAAAAAAAAAGGCGTGTTTAACCTGCATAAAGTCGCTAGAACGATAACCTTATTCTGAATATTGCTTGCTATTTCATTTATATACCAAAACTTCCACATTTACTGGGATTTTAGAGCTAGCAATAAAGTTCTTGAAATTAAAAAATGACACCTTGACACGGGAATCGAACCCGGGAACGGGTGGATAATTCCTCACTAAAAAGAATAAATAATAGCTTTGGCTATTAGACTCTTAGTAATAAAGTGCCAAAAATTGTGATATCGATATCGAATTATTTCTATACCAGTAATAAAAAAGTATTTAACTGCAAATGTTTTGAGAAATAGAGTTTGGCATGCCTAGAATTTTTTTTTAAATGCCAAACGATGGTCTAATAAACATAATTTAAGCTTTTGCTTTATAATAACCCATTATTTAACTCTTTCATAAGATCATAAGAATATTACCCACATTTTCTGGATTCTCCTAAAATATTCACGACACATTAATGTTGACAGATATTTCAATATAAAAAAAATAAAAATTAAATGTCACACACTTTGGTGGCCACATGGTCTAAGACGTCACTCTTGCAATAAACCAAACTGTTGAATATGTGGAGATCAGGGTTTGACTCCCAGTAAGGTCTTCTGAGTGTGATTATTCCTAGATAATTCTCAAATCTCTCTCTCTCTCTCTCTCTCTATACAAATGCAGGTACACTGCCTTTAAATTCAACCTTCCTCGTCCCTAAAACTAGCATATTTGGTCTTTGTACAACCTGGACGCGTAGTAAGATGTTTCGAAAAAATCATAGTTTAACATGGCGGGAAGTTTTACTTTACTTCATCACTCTGTTGTTTCTAGATGTGTGGTCGGATTCTACTGGAACAGGTCCTCCCGACTCGGATTATGAAGAGTACCTCAGGCTACCAGATAAATTGGGACCCTCCGCTTCCCCCACCATCACTAGGGTGTGTATGCTAAATTAATGATCAAATTTGATTATAATATCCGTGAAAAGTTAAAAAATGCGGTTTACCCGTTCATAGTGACTAATTGATGGATGGATGTTCTGTCTATTCTAGATTTAAGTCATGTGATGATATAATCGTTCGGTTCAGAAAGTGCACATTAAATACCTCTAATAATTAAATAATATAAAAAAGGAATAGTTCCAAAAATTAAAACGATGTGTGACTGAAAATGTAAAGACGCGATAAGGGTCAAAAGTGTTGGAAGAAATGAAGAGAGAAGTGTGTTTGTCCTTATCCAGACCTGACATAACTATCCTTTCGGGTTGGCTTCCTTCACTATCACTTACTTTACATCATTGTAACCCGCCTCGGTAGCGTAGTTGGCTAACGCGCTTGTCGTGTTGAGCTCGACTGCTGAGGACGGGGAGATCAAGGTTCGAATCTCTGTCGGGTGAACTGGGGGTGGTTTTTCCTAAATGATTTTCCACTCTCCCTCCACGCGAATGCGGGTTCACTTCCTCTAATTCAACCTTCCCAATTCCTAATCCATTAGAGTAATTAATACGTAAAGCGTATGACCCGAACGGCTAGTAAGACGCGGTGCTAAATATAAAAATATAAATATACATCATTGTACAGTGTTTCTACAATGTCTTGTATTATATATCTAATAACGTTTAAAAAAAATTAAACTCTATAATCGTTTGAAAGTTTATCAGTCATGGAATAGCAAATTATGAAATCTATATAATTGTATACAGATATAATTTAAACAAAAAAAATATTGCATCATAGGCTGTATCATGTTAAATTACAGTTATGATTAAACATACCGATATAATTTGAAATTTAATAATTTTGAAAGTCATGCGTTTAATTAGTGGTCTAAAAGCACTTGAATTTAAAGCTTGAGATTGAGTCTTTAATAAAATCTAAGGTTCCAACTAAAAAGGTTTTTTTTTCAAGCGTGTTTTACTTCTGTGCTGTATTTTTTTGTCTGCTTTTGGGTGACTAATGGTTTAATTCTCTATCCACTTGTCTGAATGTTGTTTGTGAAAGGTGCTATTAACGTATAATTGTTCTTTTCACTGTTAATATATCAATACTAAAGGAATTTTGGTGATAAATTGTTATTTTATTTTAAATATACGAGTGTTATAATTTTAATGTTTTTTCTTAACTTTAACATTAATTTAATTTTTATTTGAATAGTTAAGTTTTAAAAAAAACTTGGGTTAACAGACTTGTAGTAGACTTTATATTTTTGGTCAAGGGCGTAGCAAGGGAGTGGTTGGCGGTTTCATATATAAATATAAAAACTTTTATTGGTTTAATTCTTGGTAAAATTCTCTAGTGGACTCCCTACTCCCCGCAGGAAAATTTGCTTGCTCTGTGGTTGGTTCAGTTTTGTAAAATCCCCCCATCTCCCTCTGTATCTACACCATTCATCCTTCCTTCCTTCCTCTTGCCCGTTCTTCTCCTCTCACTCCCACACTTGATGCCATCTGTTCCTCCGATCTATTTCTTGGTTTTCCTTGCGATATTTTTCCTACATCAGCTCCATCTTCCTCCTTGGGAGTCTTTCATTTTCCATTCTCATTACGTGTCTATACCATCTGAACCTAGTTTACTGTTCTTCGAACATGTTTATTACTAATAATATTTTATTTCTCCTGACAACTAGCATGCCCCTCATTTCATTCCCATGGCCTCCATCATTTCTTTCTTTTTTTTATCCAGTGTCCATGTTTCCGCGGCATATGTCGCTACTGGTATAAATTACTCCCTTACAATCTTTGTTTCTCAATTCTTAATGAGGCTGACAGTTGAATGATAATGTGCCCACCATAATCATCACCCGAGGACAGGGCTTAATGTAGGATGTTCCCACCTTGGATTAAACTAATTTCTAAGACGTGCTAAAGTAAAATCAATTGCTTGTAATCTTGAATTCATAAAAGGGAATATTTTCCTCTCTACCTAGGCGAGCAGGGACGTTGGGGATTCAGAGCTTTCAGAGTACAAGAGCCTCTCTTGGCTGTCGGGTAGTCCCCGAGGTGTACCCCAGGGGACACTATGCGGCCGCCCCATGGCGGAACTGCCCGTCCACACGCAAGACACGCTTCAACCGTCTTCGCCGCGACATCTCGCCTCCCGCCAAGTCATGGAGACCAGCTTTGTCAATCAGCAGCGGCCGGCCGTCCACTCACCTCTGTCGCCTCCCAACAGCGACGATTCGACCTACTCCTCTCTCATCCCTAGAGACGACTCCTCTGAGCAGGTACAGTGTGGTTTTTTTAAAAAAAAAAAAAAAGATATTGACACCACCTATATATGTCGCAAAATTCATCCATGCATTTAAATTTTCTCTCTCATATCAGGGGTGTGATCCATGAACACATAAATATAAAATTAAAGTTATATAATTGCTATAAATAACAATTGAAGGCTACAGGTGGAAAAAAGACAATCATTAGAATGTTCTTATGCACTTTAGATTATGGTTAAAAAGGTGTGCACAAACATCCATCACTATTTCCAGCCTGTGGCCTAGGTCAGTTTTCTATCCAAGACATATATTTTTCGCTACCGGCTGGCTAGGCCTGTCGTAGCTTCATATGCCTTATAATATAACTTACTACTAGGACAGGCACAACATCCAGTCACCGAACGTTAACTTATCACTGTTAAAGAGTAAACATTTCACCAATGATAAATTTTCGGCTATGCCAGGAATTGAACTCGAGACCCTTAGCACAGTAGACAGACACTCTAACGACTGAGCTAAGGTGTCAGACAGTTAAAATAGGTGTCTAACATTTAAATAAATTTAAAACGAAATGCAATTTCTGGGGTCCTTTGGGGTTTGAAAAAAAAAAATTCTTGGAAAATGTATGTAATGTAACTCTCTCCCTTTTTCTCCTCTCTACTTAACTTATCTTGATAGTGCAGCGCTCTGCGCTCAGAATTGTAAATATTAAACCTATGTATATTAATTTGTTTAGTGTAAAGATAATTGTAAAGTTGATATTAAAATTATTTAACACATAAAATGCGAATGTGAAGTTTTTACTAAATGATCTTACATATTAAATATTATTGGAAAAGATTGTCACAAAAAAAATTACTGATTTAAATGATTACACCAATTATTTATTTTAATTATGATTCTATTGAAATTACATTAGTCATTTTTGAGAAGGTTAAACTTGTAATATCTTGCTAAGAAGTATTCAAGTAAAAGAAAAAGAAAGACTATGTCAAATTATTGATTTAAAAGCTTTTCATTATTAATATTATTAATTAATTTAGTACAGAGTATAAAATTAATTAATTTACTAATCTCTCAGGGTGGCCACTGTTGGTGAAAATATGGAAAATATTGAAAAAGTCTGAGAAGAAAATTCAAGGAATTAAAAACTGCTAAAAATAAAACACAGGAAAAATATCAGAACATTTTGTAATCTATCATTGAAGAGGATATACTATTCATACACTATTTTCATCTAATTCGATGGATGGGAAAGTCGGATTTTTGGTTAAGGATTACTTCTACGAATTAATATGAATTGACTAAATCGGAACTTTGTAAACAAATGTACGCAGGTGTGGACAGAAATCAGCCTTGTGGACTCTCCTGAGAATCCTTCTAACCAAACCTTTGTCAAGATGGGACAGAGCGCAAGGAACTTGGACAGGGACTACATCCAGTACGCCCCTCTCACAAACGAGTCCGGTGCGAGTTTGTTGCCGCTAGCAGACAAGGCGGAGAGCCTTAGCTTTAGCAGCGTCATCAGGAACAATCCGTTCCTCCCCATTGCGAGCTTCCCAGACAAGAGTTTCTTGCCGCAGAGTTCTCTGCTTTTAAAAGGTGGGAAATCTCTAAAGGTCTAACACCCGCCTCGGTGGCGTAGTTGGCTAACACGCTTGTCATGTTGAGCTCAACTGCTGAGGACGGGGAGATCTAGGTTCGAATCTCGGTCGAGTGAACTGTGGGTGGTTTTTCCTAAATGGTTTTCCACTCTCCCTCCACGCAAATGCGGGTTCACATCCTCTAATTCAACCTTCCCAATTCCTAATCCATTAGTGTAATTACTACACGTATAGCCCGAACGGGCAGTAAGACGCGGTGCTAAATATTATTATTATTATTATCCAAAGGTCCAACACAATGATGATAATTTAGTGACTTTGTTGCTAGACCTATCGACTTTTACTTGTCTAAATCGACTAATTTTCATTTTTAATGCTTAGCAACTAATCTGCCGAGTTTATGTTCATTATTTATAATTCTAATGCTCTAGGGTTTTAATTATTGAACTACCATACGGCAAGAATGCATAATTTATTGGTTCGGTCTACAGAAGAACTCTAAACTATCTATCTGTCATTCACAAATCACAATTACATTGTTCTGTTGGTTTGATGACAAATCTGACAGATTTAAATTTTTCTTTTAACGACAATCTAGTGACTTTTTGGTACTAATCTCGCTACAGCAGTTACATGGTCGTTTGCAACACTGGTCTGACACAGATATTTATTGTAGCCTTTGCCATCCTAACAAAAAAAAAGTTTCCAAATTGCAATATGATCATAATTTTATTTATCATGTTTTCTGTTAGGAAAATAAAAACAAATTAACATTTTCCTAGTAAAATAAATAATGGTAATTCTTTATCAAAAAAAGTGCTGGCTGTATGGTTTAACACGTTACTAAGTTTTGTTTTTTTCATAACTTTTCATGTTTATTATTGTATTTCTTCGATTCTAAGACGCCATAGTTTGTAAGATGCACCTTAATTTTCCAGTACTACCAACAAAAAAAAAGCTTTGATTCCAAAAAAATAAATTAAAATAAACCATTAAAATACCCTTCATCTAAGAAATAATTATATTACAGAATTAAATTTACTAACAACAATAGTGCCTTATTTTTCAATATGGGTGTTATCACTTTTTTATAATCAATATCAGTTTAATTCTTCTGAGCCACCTAGATCCTTACTATCCCGTAATGTATATCGGCTTCTGAGCTATCAAGAGTGTTGGTCAAAAAGAATTTGCTACTCTAAGATGCGCCCCATTTTTAGAAACATTTAACTGATAGGTGGAGGGGAGGGGGAAAAATGCCTTTTAGAAACATTTAACTGATAGGGGGAGGGGAGGTGGGAAAATGCCTTTTAGAATTTGAGAAATATAGTAATAAAATTTGTTAAAAGAATATTATAAAATTTGACTAAAATAGAAAATTTAAAATTGCTAAAAAAAATTACAAGGAAAAAAAAAATTGAGAACAAAAATATTATTTATAAAGCTATAAAGTATTTTCTTACGTTAGCTAAAACCACAACGAAGACGGAGTTGCCGTCCAGCTCTCAAAACACTGCTCCTTCTGACGAGTCCACAACTCGGCCTACCAAGCCGTTGGGTAGCGGCGGCATGGCGCTGTTCCGTACAGGTTCCATCGACCGAGCGTCCCCGTCGTCAAGTTTGACGGGGTGGATATCACGATCTTCAGCTGGCAACGGGGAGGAAGGGGCTCTCAACAGAAGACAAAGTCTCGACGCCCTGTGGACTGGACCGGCCACCGAGAAGGTCAAGGAGCTGCTGTCCCACGGCATGATGATGCTCAACATCTCGTCCCTCACCGAGAGGAGGGGAAGCGAGCCCCTCGTGGAAGACCAACCTGACATTACCTCGGGTATAGTGTTATATATTGTAGAGATGGTTGAAACCCACTTTTTCTTGAATCTGAATATCAAATTTGAATACTATACAATAATGAAAATTGAAAAAACATAGAAATAAATATAAAATAACTAAGGGAAAATTTAGCGTAAAAGCAGGGCTGTGCACTTAGTACACCAAGCCTTTTGGCTCTGACCCCTCTATTCTTCTATTGTTTGACTCCAATAATTTGGGAAGGTCTACAGTATATTAATTAGTAATAACAAATTACTGCAGTAAAATACTCCACTGCAGATTACTTCAGGGGTAGCTTCTTACAAATGGCTGTTTTAAATCAAACCTTGAAAATAGAGTTGCTGGCAGATAAAGCCGAAGAAACCAGATCTAAATTCACTTATGAAAGTAATTTTTATACATTTACACTATCCTCTTTTAGGGGTTCTAGCCCCCCCCTCCCCTCCTCTTCTTTACCCCAACAGCACATTTTACAAACAACATCGGGTGACCTGGCCTTCTAGGGGTAAGGTGTCAGACTTTTGTGCTGGGGTCCGGGGTTCATTTCTCGACCCCGGCACAGATTTATCTGATTACCAAACCCTTCCTTCACCTCTGACAAGACGTGTATTAATCACAACTTGTGAATGTGAGGAATGACCAGGCCTCCACCGTGGTCCGGATCCCACGTTAAACGTAGGTCCTCCATTTCATCTCACAATCACCCTACCATCACATAGTGTAGGTGTGTTTAACTCGAACGGGTAGTAAGACTAAACTCCAAATTGCAAGCCTATAATCTGTCATGCTTGAACCAAGTCTACCATAAGAAACATAACTTGGCTCAAAAATATTTGAGTATTTTAATATCTCTACTACATATCTTTATTAGGCAAAATTAAAAACCAGGCAAACATCTGAAAATTAAATGGTACACTTGTTAGTAAAAATTAGAAATGTCAAGGTGTGGTATGAATAACTTATCGTCAACTCCATATCTTAGCCATTGTAATCTGTGTGTTCAAGTTGTTTTGTGTTTGTGTAATGTTTCTAGAAGTAAGAACTACTTCACAGACTAAGAAAGTTCCTTCTCCCTTGGAGAAATCCTTAACCTACCTGAACGCTGAGGATGACTCGTTATCGGACAGCGAAAGTTTAGCAAGGTAAGTGCTACGATGCTACAATAAAATCTTCTGAAACTCATCATCATAATATCATCATCATCATCATCATCACCACCACCTGTTTCCAGCCTGTGGCTGGGTCAATTGTCTAAAATGCCTCCATCTACCTATTTACTTCCCCCATTCTTTATTCCTTTATTTACTTCCATTCTTCTCTTCTCACACACACACTTGCTGTTATATGCTTCTCCCATCTCTTTATTTGTTTCCCTTGCAGTCTTTTTCATAAATACTTCATCTCCATAATTCTATTTGATATTCTCTTCTTTTCCATTCTCGTTGCATAACTCTAAAGGAAAATGGCGCCAAACAGCTGTTTTGGATTAGACATTGAAAAGAGGATAAAGACACTCTCTTATGCTTAAGAAGTGGACTGGTGCACCCTAAAAATGACATAATTATGTGTTTTTAATTGTGAACTTTGAGGTCTTCACTTTTTCTGACTTTTGTGTATTCCTTGGCCTTCTATCCTCTTTTCAATGTCACATGACTATTTAATTTTTTGAAATATTTTTGATGAAACTTTTATGTGCATTGTAATGTTGTCCACAGTGTGGAAATGTTGACGGATGATCAGATTTCGTCGCTGATGCTGGATCAAGACATTCAGGATGCTTGTGAGGAGGTCTTGGGTACTCCGATATCCGAGATCTCGCCTCTCATTCAAGATCTCAAGTTGTTACAAGAACAACAGGAGAGCGAACTTACCTAAGTATGGAGCCTCCTCCCTGAAACTTTGCCATCGTTATTGTTTCCAGCACGAGAATATATTTAATATATTCATTTTTATTAAGAACCGACCCGCTTTGGTAGTCGCATGGTCAAACGCGCTACTCTCACAGTAGACCAAACTTCCAACGACGGGGAGATTGAGGTCCGAATCTCGGTCGGGTGTACTAAGAGTTTTTTTTCCCAAAATGGTTTTCCACTCTCCCTCCACACAAATGCAGGTAAACCTCCTATAAATATAACCTTCCTAATCCTTAAATCCATCAGCGGAATCGGTATATAAGTGTACAACCCAAATGAGTAGTAAGATGCGGTGCTAAAAAAATATTATATATATATATGCGTACAAACCAATGGGTAGTGAGACGTAAAAGAAACACAACTCTTTCCTTCTATAGGTGATACATAACTCTGTTCAGTGTAAAGAATATTATTTCCCAATTTAAAAAAACCCTATTTAACCCATATTATGTTAGACACAAATTCATTCTCGTGTTGGACTTGATCCTTTCATAGTAGGTGTCATCTTGTTCACGGAGAAAACGTTTTGGGTTTCGATGAACTCAGTTGACTCTTAAACGCCAATTATCTGCAGTGCGATATTTACAGTAGTTTTATACTGTACCTGCACGCGTAAATACATTTGCGCATATTTCAAACTCCCAACATTCTTTGTTTCGTTGCTTGTATTTAAAAATATGAAGCTACAGGTTTTTTTTAACAGTATATCAGCAACAAATTGTTTATCAGATATAAATGATGTGGAAACACTCTAAAATAATGTAATGCAAGTGATAGGGAAGGAAGCCAACCTAAAAGAATTAGGTCTTGATAGGAAACTAACGCCTCTCTTCATTCGCGCTGTATTCCGCACACTTCCATCTTCTTAAGGAGGTGATAAAAGTGTTTTTGCAGTCTATGTATCAAAACATAGAGCTTAATTATCTTCACATGGTGACCTCGGTGGTCTTCTTGGGGTAAAGTGCTTGTTTCAGGACCCGATGTTCGTGGATTTAAACCCAGCCATTGTTGGTGGATTTTTCTTGAGCGATAAAAATCCATAGCACAACTTCTCTCAGTCCTATGTCGATTGTGGCATGTAAAATAACCCTGTGAGGTATGTGAAAATACTTTTTTCTGTAAAATTGGTAGGCCGTTTTGCTCTAGCTCACAACTGTTGATATCAGTATGTGAATAAAACTAAACCCTATGTTTCTACTGGAGTAGTATTTTATTTATTTTGTCAAAAAAAAAAAAAGTTTTGCTATGAAAAACTGTCAAAACACTGGATTTCTTTTGAAGAAAGTGATGAGAAGTCTGAAACTGCATGAAGAAATGGTGATGGAAGTATGTTTGTTTTACATCAAGGCCTAATGCCAGGATCATGATCGACTTAACTTAACGTAACGTTCACTTACAGTTCACTTATCATAAAGAAACCAGTGGGCTATCACGATTCATGTAACTTAATGTAACAGCTTAAGCCAAACATTAGCATTCTAGTGCATATATGTTGATCTGTGATTTGTACTATTTGTTAACAGTGTTATCTGTGACTTTACTGTATACTTATATATTTAATCACATTGCAATAAAATATTTATCATCCAAACTACGTGTAGCGATGTTAAGTTTTTTTGCACTTTCTACATCACAGCTTTAAAGTGCTCATCAACAATCATGATTTTAAAAGCTAAATCTAGTTTGTATACACTATAAAAAAATTAAATAACAATGCTATTAGCGAAACATATGATGTAAAAAAGCAGTGTCAACATGGTTGGCTGGCTAGATCACATGATACCCTTCACTTATAGTTCACATATTGTAAAAGATCTTCCAAGATAACTTTTACTATAAGTGAACGTTAAGTGGACGTTAACACATTGTGATGGCTTCCATTTAAAAACACGACGAGATCCTTTACCTTATGTTATGTTAGGGGAAAGTTAAGTTAACGTTAAGTTGATCGTGATCCCGACATAACCAAATTATTTTTTGGTTTGGTTTCCTTCTTTCTCACCAATATTACAAAATCTCTACACTGTTTTTAGTATACTTCTGTCATTAGCTAGTCAATAAATTTATAATTTATTAAAAAATAATTGGTTTATATAATAACATTATTTTATTATGATCTACGGATGTTTTAATTTAGTGGATTGTGAGTAGGCATTTTTCATTTCAGGTCGAGTTTGAATAGAATCTTATAGATTTTATTTGAGTTTTGAGTAATTTAGAGCATTATTTTTGTCTTAATAATATTTCAAGTTTAATTTCTATAATAGATCTCACCATAAACACAAATATACATTTTAAGAGTGATCATTTTTATGAAAAAAAGTTAAGATTATACACATTCAAACTTAATTTATCTGTACAAGTAATATTTTTGTAAATCAAATCAAATGAGATACTGAGGGACTGAGTTAGCTAAGAAATAATATCTTAAAATTGAATCAAACCAACCAAGCTTGAAATCTTTTTAGATAAAATCCAAAATTCTGAGTGCTGGTGAAAATTTCTAGTCAAGTTTCAACAATGACTTAAACTTGACATGAACTCATATTTTCAACTTACACAACCCTAGTTTTTTTATAAGTCAAATGTACGAATATAGTAGTCGGGAAGCCCTTTGTCTGAAATTGTGTTTTTTTATACATGGAAACTCAAAAATGTAATAATAAAAAGCAGGACGGTGGAGTTGGGGCACCAAGCCTTTGACTCTTATATTTCCTTTTGTCTAACTCAGACTCATTCATATTAATTATTAATAACAAATTTACTGCAGTAAAATTCTCCGTCACAGATGACATAATGGGAAGCTTCTTTGGCATTGTGAATTTATATTTGAATACATTTGTCAATCCAAATTACAAATATATAAAAAAATAGCATTAAATTAAAATGATATAGTTATTATATATTATTAAAATATTCATTATCATCATTAAGAACTGTTTCCAGCCTGTTGCCGGGCCTGTTTAGTAAAATGCCTCCATCTCCCTCTGTCCTTCCAACATTCTTCCACTCTCCTCCTATCACTTGCGAGATTGTTGTTATCTGTTCCTCCCATCTCTTCCTTGATCTCCTTTGCAGTCTCTTCCCTGTAGGAATTACTCTCTGAAAGGTCTTTTTTCCTACCAATATCCTACTATATAATAGATTTTTGGTTGGGAAAAAGGCCTTTCAGAAAACAATTCCTATGGTGAACAGACTTTTACTTTATATCCATTAATCTTCTTGGCTTTCTCTCCTTCCCTATCATCATTACATCACCACACCATCTCATCCTAGCTTCCTCTACTATCCCATGAACCCCCTGTACACCAACTATAATGTTATTATAATATTATAAGGGTTTTATTTTGAATTCAGAGTCTGTTCATTTTTACCAACTCCAACTCCACAACGCCGATGAAAAAAAATACAAGTATTATTTTTTTATTGTTTTTATACATCAGTTTTAATTTTTCACTCCCCCAGCCTCAATTTCAATTTATTTTTTAAATACTCTAATGTATTATTCATCATATGTAAATTTTCGAGATTGAATTAGTATCGATGCTTGTGGTATTGTGGTTGGTTACAGACATTTATGACCAAGATGATATTAAATATCCAGGTTTGGTTTGACTCGCGCGCAATAAGAAATAAGGTACCACTTTTGAACAGTTCCGGAAAATCTAGCTGTAATTTCCCGAGTACTTGATAAAATTTACAGTAGCAAATATTTTTTAATCAAAACAGTGATTATTCAACTTCAGCTGTATATTAGACTATATTTGAATCGTTTGTATAGTTTTTTTTCTTTGTAAAAGTCATTATTGAATGAAATATGTATTTAAAATATTATTTACATTTATAACTAAGAGCCAAATATTATTGTTACCATCTATTTAATCTATTTTAAAATTCAAACCGATACCACATATGTTGAATGGATATATATATTTTGCCATCTTTGTCAATAAAATAAAACTCAATTCGTTTTGGTCCTTCACATTGGTTTGAAACACTTGTTAGAAAACACTTTATTCCAACACGTGACTATTTCAATCACTATGACCAGCCAAATATAAATATTATGTAATCTAAAAACTAGTTAAGATCTCAAAATAAATAGATGCTATTAATGTAAAATGAAACTGTTATACTAGTCAATTAAAACGCCAAGCAAATAACAATAGCATAATGTTGATTGCACAATATAATTTACCCAATTAATATGTTAGATATTCACTGGTATTATTATTATTATTATTACCACTACCTTTTATCAGAATGTTAATATTACAATAAAATTGTGCGTACTGTCCAAATGCTTGCTTTGACATTATAAAAATAATTCATAAAAAGTACCTATATTGACTAAATATCTTGGTGACTAAATGACTAAATTTTTTCTCCTGTGAACAAGGTGATTGGTCATATTGTTATTTTGTAGAATACCATTAGTAAACATAAGCATTGGGCTTCTTTTTGTTATTTAATGATAAAGTTTAATTTTTCAGTATTTAATGTTGCACACCAGTTCTCAAATTTTAAATTTTGCAGTCTTCATCAAATGAGAACATTTATCTTTGTTAATAACTGGAAATAACTGCAATGATATATTTTGTTATGGGACATTGTGATGAAAATTTGATAATTGTTGAGCACTTTAAAGCAATCAAAAATGTGCTTTTATTAACATGTGTTATTTGATAATGTACATGCCATTTATTCTCGAAATTAAACACACATAATTTAAAATCATATTTGGAAGAAGGTACAGGAAAGGTGGATAGAAACACATAAAAAGGAACAAATATAATATGGCTTTTACCTTGAAAAGCATACAATTTACACTTTACATTGCTGTCATTGGACAAAGCGGTAATGGCTGCCTTTCATGTTTTGCGTTCCCTCCAGATGAGTTTCGATATCATTAAACCTAGGTCAGGGTTTGGGCGGTAACAATTGATTTTCTTCAACAGGCAACAATTACCTTTCTGTCCAGTGGCAGTGATGTAAAGTGTTAGCTGTGTTCTCCTTTTTCATTTTAAAAGCCATATTGTGTTGCTCCCGTTTGGAAGTTTTTATCCACCTTTCCCCTAACTTCTTCCAAATATAACAAAACGCCTCTAAAAGTTTGAAAATGAGTTGGCACTATGGCTGAATAATTTTATAATAAAGGAAATTGATAAAAATATATAAAAAGGAAAAATAAACTACTAAGAGTAAATTTGATGAAGAAAGCCCACCTAGAGAAAGAGGAAAAATGTGGGAAGAGTCCAATGCATAAAGGTGACATCTTCTTCCTTTCTTCTGTCTTCTATAGTTGAAGTAGTCACACACACATTTTAACACAAATATCATAATATTTCGGCATTGTTGCCTTTATCAAACACGAAGAAAAAAGAAGAGAGTACAGATAGCACAAACAATGGATTACTCCATTTTGAATTTAAAGAAAAACTGTTAGAAACACATTGTGCCAACTGTTTTTGGGAGTAAAGATACATTTCTTGGCTGTGGTTAGTATTTATATAGAGACCTAATTAAAAATAAGAAAAATAATAATGATAATAAAATATATATTTTAAAATAATAATAATTTGAAAAATGTTAATCTCATGGAAAAAAAATAAAGAAACTAACTTCTGTTGAGGCCTGGTGGTAATCTTCATTTGGTAATCCATTGGTGGGCCAGTTCCCACTTTCTAAGTTGAAAACTGTTGCACTGTTTGGAAAATGCTCTTAATATTTTGGTGGTGTAGCAGGTTTGAAAGTCCTGGTCGTGGGTACCAGCATGAATGGGTACAAGCTTGTCCGGGTCTTTGTAATTTGTGTCAAAACGATGACTGTTCATTCGCTGTCTGAGAGAAGTTGGCACAATGTGTTTCTAACAGTTTTTCTTTAAATTCAAAATGGAACATTTCATTGTTTGTGTTATTTGTACTCTCGTCTTCTTTGTGTTTGATTAAGGCAACAATGGTGAAATATTATTCTATTTGTGTTAAAATGTGCGTGACTACTTCTATTATAGAAGACAGAAGAAATAAATAAAAAGTCACCTTTGTATATTGGATTCTTCCCACATTTTTCCTCCTTCCCTAGATGGGCTTTCTTCATCAAATTTACTATTAGTAGTTTATTTTTCCTTTTTCTTTAGTCTTATCAATTGCCTTCATTAAAAAATACCTCAAACAGCGATAAGTTTAAAGAGATGTTAAAATTAAAATTTGTTTATTTAATCGAATTCACTAAATTAATTCATTTTGTTTGTTTTGTTGCCAGCCATTTCACTGCTATTACATTGTTAAGCATAATGTAGTGCCACCATTGTATCTATAATTGTTTATTGGTATAGTTTTTGGTATCGATGAACATATTTGCTAGCCTATTCTGGCTTTATTATTTATATAAATTAATTTTCGAAGTAGCTATATAAAACCTTGTGTTGTTTTGTCTTGTTGTTTGTACATATTTATATATAGAACTGTTATTAATATACTATTTTAGGGCCTATATCAATACATTTTAAAGCAATATAGTAGAAACTGAAGAAAATAAAAAATACAAAGGCTTGTATATGAATGAAGCCATCTATATGTAAGACAAATAACCTGTTATACAATTTGTCACATCTCCATGTTATTATTTAAAACAACCTGTCTGAGTTTTTTTTTTTTTTTTTNTTTTTTTTTTTTTTTTTTGCAAATGAAAAGGGTGAAATTTAGCTAACATAGTTATTTAAATTGTATAATAAGACAGTGTTTATAGAGAGTTATTATACATTTCCAAGCCGTTAGGCAATAATTCATTATATTATCATTGTTATTTAAAAATATATATATACATATTGAACAAGACCATTAATTTGATATTCTTTCAAATTTATTAAAACAACCTATGAATTAAATTTTTATTTGGAAATATTTTAGGGATGTACCAATACGAAAATTTACTGGTACAAGTAAATTTAATAATAAAGGGAATTGATAAAACTAAAGAAAAAGTAAAAATAAACTACTAAGAATAAATTTGATGAAGAAAGCCCACCAAGGGAAAGAGGAAAAATGTTTGAAGAATCCAATGCACAAAGGTGACATCTTCTTCCTTTCTTCTGTCTTCTATAGTAGAAGTAGTCACACACACAAATTTTAACACAAAATAATATTTCGGCATTGTTGCCTTTATCTAACACAAAGAAGAAGAGTACTCCATTGTTTGTGCTTATTTGTAATCTCTTCTTCTTTGTGTTGGATTACTCCATTGTTTGTGTTTATTTGTAATCTCTTCTTCTTTGTGTTGGATTACTCCATTGTTTGTGTTTATTTGTACTCTCTTCTTCTTTGTGTTGGATTACTCCATTGTTTGTGTTTATTTGTAATCTCTTCTTCTTTGTGTTGGATTACTCCATTGTTTGTGTTTATTTGTACTCTCTTCTTCTTTGTGTTTGATTACTCCAGTGTTTGTGTTTATTTGTACTCTCTTCTTCTTTGTGTTTGATAAAGGCAACAATGCCGAAATATTATGATATTTGTGTTAAAATGTGTGAGTGACTATTTCTACTAGAGAAGACAGAAGAAAGGAAGAAGATGTCACCTTTTTGCATTGTATTCTTCCCACATTTTTCCTCTTTCCCTTGGTGGGCTTTCTTCATCAAATTTATTCTTAGTAGTTTATTTCTACTTTTTCTTTAGTTTTATCAATTTCTTTTATCATAAAATTATCTAGCCATTGGACCACCTCTTTTTTAAACCTGGTACAAGTAAAGAAATTACATAATTTGTGTTCAGACACTACCGAAACTGCGATCTAATTAACTAATTAATTTTTTATTGCAATGTAAAAAAATTGAGGGAAAAATAATAATTTTGATATTATTTATGTGGTGCCACGACCCATGAAACGTTCTAGTTTTTACTTTTATTGGTGGTTTTTTAAAAATCCATTTTGGATGCATTACTATAAAGTTTCTTTGCTCATTTATCTCGTTTAAGGTGATTAAAAGTTAAAACTGGTGCCTATTAAGTTACACTATTTATGACCCCATCAGTCTGAACAATTTTTAAAAGTTTTGTAAAGTGTATTTTACAAAATCGGTGACTTCGGTGTGTGACTCTAGTACCACTAAATTTATTTTTATCGGGCTTTAAACCAATTAGGGAAGACATTTGAATATGTTTTCATTTTATTGTTACTTATAATATCTATGTGTGCCATTTTAAAATGTTATTTATTTTTCATTTTTTAAAACTTATTGTAAAATTTTCTTATATATTCCTGGATCTTTCACTTTTCAATGGTCAATCATTTTAGAGCTGCAGTATTTTCCCAGATGCTTCATCTTCACAATTTTATTTGGTAGTCTCTCCTTTTCCATCCTCATTACATGCCCATATCATCTCAGTCTTGCTTCATCTATCTCATATACTCCCTGTACCCAAACTCTTTCCCAAGTAAATTCATTCCTAATCTTGTTTCTCCTCATGACAGTTAACGTGCTCCTCACAAACTTCATTCTCATGGCCTCCACTTTCCTAGTCTCTCTTACATTCAATGTCCATGTTTCTGCTGCACATGTAATAATGGGTACAAAATATACCCTGTACAACACTTCCTTACACTTCAAGGTCACTTCTCTTCTCCATAGCAGGTCTCTTACGCACCTATAGAACAACTCTCCCTGCTGTCCTATTCTCATTAGATCCTCTCTCTTCCCAATCTTTGCCTTGATTACACTTCCAAGATATTTTATGTTCTGTACCTTTCTCAGGGAAACTGTATACCTTTAATAAGCCTTATTCTCTTCCTTGTCATTATCTCACTTCACACTTTGCCATACTAAATTTCATTCCATATTTTTTTATCTTCCTCATTCCATTGCTTTAGCTGTTCTTGTTATAGTATCTATTTGTGCCATTTTAAAATGTTATTTCATTTTTAAAATACTTTAGTAACATTTTCCTAATAAGTTCTTAGATCTCTTTCCTTGATCGTTAAAATGATATAAGAGGAATGGTGTGTGCCTAAAAATGAAAAAAAAACAAAAACAAACTGGTGCATATATGCTTGATCTATGTTAATAATCATTTCTAATTCACTTTTCCTTACTGGAATAAGCTTGTATATTGCAGGAAGTTCTTCAATTGAGTTAGAGCTAACATTGTTGGCCAAGTTTCTTTTTTGAAAGCTGTCATTAGTTATTGAATAAAATAATGCAATAATTTTAACAATTTTTTTTATAAGCAGCTACAATTTGTTTATCCTACTAAATTAGTTTAAAATGGAAATTTAAACATTATGTACATTCCTAATTGAACCATTTGAAATCTGTTTTTGTTAATGTAAAGACATTTTTTAAAATCAAATTCACAAAGGCAAATATTCTACCTATTACTATATTAGTAATTCAATTGAAATTGATGGATAGAAATCTATATTTTTTATTTTAAAACAAGTATGATTTGAACCTTGTTTGCATACTAAATCGTTTTTACTCAAATTATTTGCACCATTCCTCTAAAAATATATCAATTTGTATTTAATTATGTTAAAAAAAAATATATTTGTATAATTTTGTTTTGTTTTATTTTTTTGTGATATTTGCTACAAAGTTATTTTAAGCGAAAATTATAATACCATTAATTCATTTATAAAGATAATTTATTTAAAAAATGTTAAAACTAATAGGTTTATAGCTTATTTATTATTTTTAATTTGAATGTGAATTTGGTATGTATTCAAGTTAAATGAGAAATGGTTTGTGAAATAATAAAAGTCTGCCTTGTTTCCTGTGTTTTAATTTTTTGAACACCTCTCAAATATTTTGGATAAGTAATTTTATGAAACTGATCACAAATATAATTTAAATACATATTTATATGTATCATAATGTACAGTAATTATTTTTGACCAACATATTATTGCTATTCACCTACATAAATTCGGTAAGTATATTAGATAATTTAGTTTTTACTATTTACTGTTGGAGATGAAATAATGAAAAGATTATTAAAAGTTAATTATGTACACAGTAAATATTAAACCTCTATAAAATAAATAAAATCACTTGCTTTTGAGTGTTGAAGGTTAATGACTCGAGCGACACTAGCGGATTAACTTGTTAACTAGTTTACTTACGTTCCGTCACGTTGTGACATCTATGAAGCTGTGATGGAATAATGTTTCCATTGAATCTTTTTTCGAGCCAGTAAGCTTTGCTGTGAGATTCAAGATGGCGACTAGCGATGATGAGCCTATGCATCTATACGAAGTTTTTCAGAATTGTTTCAATAAAATCGCAAATAAACAACCTGGTAAGTTTTAATACAAATTTTCGATGTTTGGGCGTTATATACAGTGGGCTCTGAATACGGGATTATACCATTGTGAAGTGTTTTAAAAGGGTTCCTCTCGCGTGTGTGTGACTTTCATACGGTTTGGCTTCTTGTGAAATTGTGTAACAGCTTTTACCCATGTCAAAAGTAGTCCTCGGATATTACAGTGGTGTGATCAGTGTGCGATTATAAAGCAATATTTTGCAGTTCTGTATAAATGCGTGTTTCTTTTCCGGAGAGCATCGTTTCGATCTTGTTAAATGGTTGTTGTTTTGGTTTTAAAAGGTCATCTCTCCAATCAAAGCAAGGATTTGGTCCTATTGTTTAGTTCTCTCTTCCATGCTCATCTCTTATTGACTGACAACACTGTACTCTACTTGCTTGGAAGTCAACAAATGACATCGCGAGCAAGCATTGATCCTATTCGGGGTTATTTCAACATGATTTTAAAATAAGTCTCCTTTCCCCTGGTTTTGTTGTGGCCCATGTTAAAGACATTTAATATTTGACACATTGTCCTTGCGAGATCAAAGTAAAATTAATATATTTTTCCGATTAGTGAATGATTTATACCACCCTAATTTATTAAACAGCAGCCTAATCTCTCACCTTCAGTCATAGTCATATTATAATTCTGAAACATTTAACCTTGTAACTTGGCCAAACATTGTCATAACACTAACAAAGGAAACTTTGTTAATTTTAATGTACTGGCCGTATCCCTCATCGTTAAAGCAAAACAAAACTATAATCTTTAAATTTCTGAGTAATGAGAGAAAGATAATTTTATCCGCGCGTTTGTTTTGACAATCAAACAAAGTCTTCTGCATATTTTTAGAAAGTAGCTACCAGTGAGACACATCTAACATTATTAAAATATCAATTTTAACTTTATAGAGTATTTGTCAAAAACAAATTACATTAAAAAGGGAATGTTTTTCATAAATTCATTCCACAAATTTAAATTTTCATGTATTTATCTCAAAAAATATAAGTTTTAGGTTAGTTCAATTGTAAATTAATTTAGGCCTATATATTTTATTATTTTCGTGCTAGGCCTTTATTAAATTAACTTTTGAATTAGCAATACAGGCCTAGGCCATATTTTACATACAAAAAAGTAAATTAAAATAGTGTCAAGTTAAATCTCTGGTAGGTATACATTCAATATTTCATTATTTTATAAAAGCATCAAATAAATGCTGGATATTTTGTTATCAGACTAACATCCCTCCCCCCCTCCCTCCACACTTTTACTGGAAATCGGAAATGATTAAGAATCTGGTTCATTATCTGTTTAATTTTGCTACAGTTAGTTTTATGTTATAAAAGGGTTGATAACAGCTGTCAAATATGTTTTGAATCACTGATTAGGTTACAGTAGTGTATTTTTACTTTACTATCATATTTCCTATGAGGCAACACCAATGAAAATATGTGGTTAGTTTTTGATAAGACATTGCTTTCAATAAAATTGTATATATATAGTAAGATAATGCTAAGCGCCTTGTACATAAATAGAAAATTAGCATTTAGTAGCCATTCTTTATAAAAGGCAGTGTCATAGTAAATTCCAAATGTGATTGTATCTTTTCAAATTCTTATACTTTTTTCTCTCCATTGTCTATAGTTATCTTTGATTAGGCCTGGTACCTACATAATATGAGGTCTTTGACGTCAATACGATACTTTTAGTTAATTAATAAATTCCCTTTAGATCGCCTATTATTGATAACATCTCTGATGCTGTTATCTATTCCTACTGTACAGAACTACTTGGTGAAACTGTGCACGCTCTCTGTGATATTGCGATGAATTAACGGGGAATAGTATGCAAAGTGAGTGAGATTCTTTACTTGTTTTCTCTGTCATATTATGGAGAAATTAATTTTTTTTTTAACCATCCATACATACAAAAACAAATTTACAATGATAACAAAATTAATAGGTATTGCAAAACAATTGTAGCTAGTTTAAAGAATCAAAAGACAGAATTTTAGTGCAAGATCCTGAAATTTTATTAAAAATATGTTGTTGACACCAGGAAGGTTGAGTTTTGTTTGGTTGAAAATGTCATCTATTGTGCATTAAAATATGCTTGGTGTCATTTTGTGACATTATTTTAAATATTCATGTTTTAAATATTAACATTATTCTGTGATTAAGGTGAGTGTTTAAAAAAAATAGCATTACTGTACAATAATAATTTTTCTTATAGTTGTAAATTTGCTTTTGTTTTATGTAACCATTGTTGGTAAAAATAAAAACTAAATTTCCTATGACATGACATAGAAAAACATTTAAGAATCTGGTCCTCTTTGCGTACTATTCCCATTTAATGATGTAAACTAGGCCTTTATACTGTGTGCATGTTTATTTTAAATTATTCAATTTGTTGAAATCTACACTAATATTAAACAGGAAAGATTTTTTTTTTGTTTTTTTTTGTTTGTAATAGATAAACTCAAAAACTACTGGACCGATTTTAAAAATTCTTTCACCAATATAAAGCTACATTATCAGCGAGTAACATAGGCTATATTTTATTTTGAAAATTTAATTTATTGCTCATAAAAATGTCGATAGTCACTCATATTTTATGGTAGAGTCTATGATGATTCTTCATTATGTGTGTTGAAAATAATAATGCGAGCGGGAGAGGGGGGG
>CABFVX010000892.1:61737-82308 GCA_902151425.1 Timema shepardi
GAATAGATGACATTTCCTTCAAACCGCTTCTTTGTGACCAAAGCTACTACTTACTACAGTAGCCCCATGGCTTCTTTGGTGCTGACTGACAGCTCACAGCTGACAACTGACAGATTTAAAGTTACCAGACCAAATTATGTATCCCTACAGCGAACCATATGATCTGCAAAAACATGTGTTTAGCAGCTGTCACTTCTGACAGTCAACATTTAGGTATATACCTAAATGATGTCTGTCAGAAGTCAGCTGTGAGCTGTCAGTCAGCACCAAAGAAGCCACGGGGCTAGTGTATATAATTTGGTTTTTGACACTTAGGCAAAGGGAAGTTGTTGAAATCGACTAATCAACTGTGATTTTTGTTTGTTTGTAATATACCTGGATTGTTTCTTAAATCTGTTCAACTGCTCTGACATCTATAGGCTACTACTTAGGTCCTACTATGTTTACCTTACATTTATTACACTAGGGATATATATCTCCCCTCTAACCCCCCATGAAGTTTCATATAAAGTTTATATATTTACCAGATATTTTTTGGGTGCACAAGTGGTCTATATTAATACATGTGTAATGTTGTTTAGTAAAATATAAAAGAGAGAATTTTTAATTTTCACCAATTCATAATAGTTTTTTATCAATGTTTTGGTTTTGTTTAACTTTAAAAAAACTTAGAAATGTAGGTCCTATTTTTTTTTTTTGGCACTGCATCTAACTACCCATTCAAGTTATACACATATGTACAAATTAGGTTAGTGAAAAATCAGCAATGAGGAAGGTTGAATTTAAAGGAAGTGTACCTGCATTTGTGTGGAGAGAATGTGAAAACCATTTAGGGAAAATCTCCCTCGCTACACCCAATTGGGATTGAACCCCGATCTCTCTCTCATCGGTAGTCTATTCTATTGCTAAAGTAGTGCCTTAGACCATGCGGCCACTGAAGAGGGCTAGGCCCTATTAATTTGAAATTTTACACCTAATATATGTGCTTTAAATTGTTTTTACTATACACCAAGCACAATGTAGGGCTTATTACCCCTCCTGCGCCTTTATTTTCACCTGGAGAACTGCAGACATTTGCCCATCAAGGTCAAATCATCTTGTTATACACATAAATTACTAGACAGCCATTTTTATGAAAAAAATGAAATATTTCTTTTTACAAGCCCCCCTCTCCACCCCTCTTCTTTAAATTGTCTGGGAAAATTTAAATTGCTTCTGGAAACCTCAGAAAATATGGGGAATTTGTGTTTAAAAAATAGTGGAAACCCTGGAAAATACAAGGAATTTGTGTAAGATTCTTTTTAGAAAAAACACTCACATATTTTCTGGCTTTTTAATCAATCATAGTTTAATAAGCTATTTATTTGATGGCCAAATAATTTCTGAGATATTTTGGGGATGTCCTTCACCCCCGTCCCTTTTTGATGCGGCTCTAATTTTAATTAAAAGACAAGCGTTCCTCTTGGCAGACACTAATTTATTGGTCACTTCTAAAAACAACCATAAAATGGCACATAGTTTTGGAAAAAGAAATACACATAAAAATAAGTATATGGTTAACTTTTATCTAAACCACAAGCTATAAAGCAAAATTTTTAGTATCTTTAACACTAAATTTTCATGTAGACCTAGACTATGTCTTCCTAGTAGCTATGTTCAACACTATGGAATTCATTCTAAAGGGGTAGGAAATAAAAACAGAAGGTTTTAAGAAGATGCATCTCTTTGGCGGGAAGATTGTTAAACCATCCTTGGTGTATGTTGCATTTGAATCCTTAAATTCCCAGTCATTGGTATTGCAATTTATCTTAGTGTAAGTTTTATAGTATAAAGACCTGCTTCAGTGGTTGATTGGTCCAACCAGTGGGCCAAATGCGGCTCGCACTCACTGGAAATTTGGCCCTCCCAAAACCCTGATGGAAAATTAAAGGGAAAACAGTCTCTATCTAAAAAGGTCATGATTGCATTTTACCATGAATTTATTTGATTAATAAAAATATAACTTGTATGTTATATATTCATGAAGTTTAGTTATTTTATGAAAGTGTGTGTGTGCATATTTCATAATACATTTTGAGAAATCAATCATTTATATATCTTTGGCCCGTGATGTAAATTGATGATTAGATTCTTCTGCCCTTGGGATGAAAAATGTTGGACCTAACTAAAGCTTCACTCTTGGCAATAGACTGAATTACTGTTTTTTTGACAGGTCCTTTGCTTCATCCAAATCTTTCCAGCATGTCCTATCAACTGCTACCCTTTTTTTATAGATCTTGAAACAGCATCTTCTTTATTTATTTAAGGTCATCTTATCAGTTTCATTCATGGTCTTTCTGGTACATTTTCCCCTTTCACATTGTTTTTTATGACATAACTCAATAAATAAGTCATTTCATCTCTAAATTTGACCCATTATCATAATTTATAACCCGGGAGACTAAGCAAAATAACTAATCAAAACTTTACCAGCCACACATTTCTAAGAAAATGGCCCTAGCTACAATAATAATTGATTCTGTGAAAAATCAAGTGACATTGATAGCTTCAGTCTGATTTTTATCAAAAGCGCCTTATTTAATAATTGGAAATCTGTGTTATCATAGCGTTGGGAAAAACCCAATAACGTATTCACGTTTTCAGCACATTTAACTAATACTGTAAAGAGAAATTATACACTAATCCATAAGAAATTATTATTTTAAACTTTTGGTAACTTTTTAGATTAACTTTCATATTTAATAAACCAAATAAGATATCTCTCTAGAATGCCAGATTTTAGTAACTTTAAGTCATTGTTGGTGGTTTAAAGTGAGCTCCTGACAAAAATCAGGGTCTCTGAATGCCCTTAATCTTAATTCAATATACCTGATATACAATAAATGATCCGCTGTGTAATTAGTAAATCATAAACTTATAGCATCTCAACAAGTTAAATTTGATTGTTCATGTTAATGGCCAGATGGATTACAGGATTAAAACAGGTGTATCGAACAGGTTCAATCATAAGGGACATTAAAAATACTGAGAAGGTTGCATTGAAAAAAAATATCTGAATTATAATTATCTTAATCAAGGGCACCCATGGGGGTTCACCAAATGGGGGCCAGATTGAAGCCTCGGCAGCTGAGGATGTGACATCATCCTCCCCCCCATCCTCGAGAGGTCATTTCAGGAATTAAACCTTTTTGAAAGGGAATTTGAAGGCATTTGAACATAATTTTGAGCTAATTATATGATTTTCAAGAGCCAATTTTCACAAAATATAGAATGTGGTTGTAACTGACTGAACTCATTGAAAAGAAACATAATATTTTTCATACGCTTATTAACCAGAACAAAATGAAAAGAAAACTGTTGAAGAAAAAATAGGAGCAAATCTACAATTAATCATTTTTATCTGCTAATTCAGATATTGATGATTAAAAGTTGTTAAAACCTTTTATTTGCAACAATGGTGTAAATGCCAGGATTTAAATCTTATGCCAAAGTCATATCCATTTGTTGACAAATGTGTGTCTGTAAACCTTGAGTTCTCGGCTTTTGGTACTTTTTCATGTGCAAAAACATATTTTAACATACACTTATATTCAACGATTCAAATCAAACAATTCTTGTGGGAAGAAAGTGAACAGATTTGTTACACCCACTTCACATGCCTAAATTCTCAAATATCACATTCCAAAAGGTTTTTCCTTTAAAAAAAAAATAAAGAATAGGTTTGTATCGCATGAGGGTTCACCATAAGTTTCACAGGCCGCATAAAATCAAAAAGCTTTTTTGTAATGCTTGCTTCATCATAAAGAGCAATGTGCAGGGTTATTGTTTGCAATTTTTTTAACTAAAAAAACTATTTTTACCCTAAATCCTGGTGGTCCAATGTTGTTCATCCCAAGATCCCATAATTTTCAGTTTGCGTTACAGGCCAAAGATATATTTAGTAAACCCATCGACTTAAATAAAAGGTCTAAAATCAAACCTTAGTCAATTTATTTGAGGTATTTAACTTGAACTTTATGAACCAACTAATTATATCAGCACACGAGAATTTTCTATGAGCGAGAACGAAAGGACCTACCAATTCTGCTGGAAAAGGTATTTTCACATACCTTCCAGGTTTCCTTTACATATCACAATCAAAATGGGACTGCCGGCTTTACTTCCCCTCCGAAGAAAGTCGTGCTACTAATTTTGATCGCACAAGAAAAATCCCTCAACCCCGGTTGGGTTTGAACCCACAAACATCGGCTCCTGCAGCGAACACTTTACCCCAAGACCACCGGGGTCGACAACTTAATTACCAATTACTTCCATTACTTATATACAAATTGTATGTTTTTTTTTGTAGAATCTTTTAAATTTTACTATAAAAAAGTTTAGTATTAATTCCCTAAAAAGTGTTATGAAATATGCACGCACACACACTTTCACAAAACAACTCAGCATCATAGGTATGTAATGTATTTGTAGATATTTTTATTAATCAAATAGATGCAGAATAAAATGCACTCATGACCTTTTTAAAATAAATGTTTTTATTTGAATTCTTTTCACGTCTCAACAGAGGGGTTCCCTTTAGTTTTTTCTTCAAGATACTATGAGGGCAACATTTTTAGTGAGTGTAGGCCGCCATTTGGACCATACTGCCCTAAATAATCAAAATATTGGTTTAGTAACAATGTTTATTTTTATTTCCCACAATACTTCCAACAGCTACCTATGTGATAATCATTCTAGCATTTGAACAAAACCTTTAATCTTGATTTAAAATAGTTATATTCAAATAACACTACGGTTGTGACCGGGGCCTCGGATTTTGACGGCATGCCATATTTTGATTTTTGTTCACCACAGACAATGTGTACATAACCTCTCTTCATGCTCCCCTAATAGTAGACACTTTTTTCTATCCAGGTAATTCCTTAGTCATTTTTTGTCATTTCGGATTTTAAGGTCATGGTTTCTGTTATTTTAGTGATTATCAGTAATTTATGATCCTTTTTTTAGGCATCTATACTGATAAGAATATTTATAATTACGGTTTATATTTTATAAATGCATAAATAATCAAACATAAATGTTTTCAACACACAGTTGTCAGTATGAGAAGATAAAGTAGGTAATTAACTTTGTATCCTTTTTGATTGTATGGCTGGAATAAACATATTTCTGGTGAGATTGCAACTAAAATGGTGAGGGCTGCGTTGGGGTGGGGGGTAATTATTACTTCTCGAGCAGATATTTGTACATCAATGTAATAATTAGCAGAACACAAGAGTTTAGTTGCTTAAGGCTCGTCTTCCATTTCCTGGCTAGTTTTTAGTTTGTGTTTAGCTTTGTGTGATTTTGGTTCAGTTTTTGTTCATATGTTTGGGTCTTTTTTGTGTGTAAATTTGAAGTTATTTATTATAACTTTTGGGTAATTTTTTGATAATCCTAAGGTTATAAAAGTCTATGTTTTACACATGAAGAATATTCAAACACTGTTGGAAATACTATTCATGTAGGAAATTATTATAAATATCATTATTTTATTTATTTTGGGCAAAAAGTACCAAAATATATCAATTAAGACAATGATCAAATGTGGAGTAATGTGATATGTTACTGTCACTTTTGATAGATGTTATCAATACCTATAAAATAACGTGCTAATAATATCGTAAAATGTAATTAATGTTGACCACAAATTTTCTTTCTAACAAAATTATACTATGCAATAACTTTTTCTATACAAATTAAATTAACTGAGCACTTTTTAGAAAATTTTACAACTTTAAAAATAAGTTAGTATTGTTCCAAGAATACATATAAATTAAATTATGAATTAGGAATAGATTTGTTAGATCTATTTTATTGGGATGTAATCTATTTGATGGTTCATTTTATAAATGCTCAATTTTATCACAAGGCAATTGGCAAATTTGCATAAAACAACATGTAATCTAAGGTGGGAGTGTAAGGTATTCTAGAAAAGGTAAGGTTTTTGTAGTTTTTATATAAACATTTTTTTTTTTTGCAAAGATTAATAAAAGATTGCTCCATTAGATTCACAGAGTTTCATTTTCTTTACATTATGATATCAACAGTTGTTGAATATCCACAAGGGTGTCTTAGAATTTAATGACAAATTTTCTCTTCATATAAAAAGTTTCTCAACTAATGCCGCTAAGTTCATGACAGATATTCAACAACTGCTGATATCACCATGGGAAGAAAATTAAACCCTTATGTTTCTACTATAGCAACATGTTATTTATTTTGGACAAAAATATGTTTTTAAAAAAAATTGTAAAAACACTGCCCCTAACTCGCGTCCCCTAACACTCCTAACTTAACATGAAACTCCCAATGCAAGCATCAGAAATAATACATGAATAGTTGTACAAACTAGATTAAATCACACCCAAATACTTAATTCTCTAAAGTACTTATCCAGAATGCCCTCTTAGGCGTGTTGTCAATATTCCTTATTGTTCATGAGGCCCGAGTTTGTTTAGGTGTTCTGTCTTACGACAGGTCCATTACTTTTGTCAGTGAACTTTGACCGCCATTGCACCCTGTCCTCTGCCTCCTCCTTCAGCTCCCAGAATTTTCTTCTTTCCTGCTAGTCATCCAATATTTGAATCCTCCTTCCTAAGCTCCTCTTTCCCTCAACCTTTCCTCCTATGACGTCATGCAGACAGTTCCTCGTAAGCACGTGTCCGATCCAGTTTGCTTTGTACATCCAAAATGGTTCTCTTTTCACCCACTCTTCCTAGGACTTGTTCATTTTCCTCTCTGTATGTCCACCTGATCTTCTCGAGTCTAGGATAATATTCAATAATTTTATAAAAAATATTTTGATTAAAGTTTTCCTTTCTCTAAATTGACTTTTTTTATTTATTTTTATTTAGCACCGCGTCTTACTACCCTTTCGGGTTATACGCTTTAAGTACTAATTACTCTAATGGATTAGGAATTGGGAAGGTTGAATTAGAGGAAGTGAACCCGCATTTGCGTGGAGGGAGAGTGGAAAACCATTTAGGAAATACCACCCCCAGTTCACCCGACCGAGATTCGAACCTCGATCTCCCCGTCCTCAGCAGTAGAGCTCAACACGACAAGCGCGTTAGCCAACTACGCCACCGAGGCGTTTTTTTTTGTGTGTTTTGTTTTCCCAAGTTTGTAGCCCTGCACTGTTTGTTGCAAAACTTGATTAATTCGCGTTTGTTCTTCCTTTTGATAACGTTATGAATAAATACAAACTATAGTAAAATTTTGGTAGGAAGAGACTTAAATAAAATACAAACATATATTTTTTGCTGTCAACATTGATACAATTATACTATATTATTAGTGTTATTTTATATGACCCGCCTCGGTGGCGTAGTTGGCTAACGCGCTAGTCGTGTTGAGCTCGACTGCTGAGGACGGGGAGATCGAGGTTCGAATCTCGGTCGGGTGAACTGGTTTTCCACTCTCCCTCCACGCAAATGTGGGTTCACTTCCTCTAATTAAACCTTCCCAATTCCTAACCCATTAGAGTAATTAGTACTTAAAGCGTATAACCCGAACGGGTAGTAAGACGCGGTGCTAAATATATATTTTATAGGCAATGATAGTATCTATCAAAAGTGTCAGTTGCATATTACATGACTTGACGTATGGATACGCGAAAGTAGATCTAGTTATTTTGCCTAGCTATTAGATAAAGATCTTTCCTATGACATTTGGATTCTAAATGAATTCTTTCCCTGTGCACTATATTATTTTCCTCATACATTTAAGATATCTTCAACTTAATTCATTTTGAGAAGAGGCCTGTTGGGAATATCATTCATTAATTGAGGAGAAAAACAAAGAAGGTTCCCTCAGGAATTTGAATCCTGGCTTCAAAGGTGAAAGCTGACTCGACTAATCTCGCTTGAGATAATCTTCTCGTGATATTCATCTACTTGTTTTTTTAGGGGGGCAGTTTGATTGGTATTTTTGTGTGTTCTTTTCCTCCTTCCAAGTTGTTGTGAGACAGGTGGGATTACACAGCATCTGACACAGGACCTGTTGTTACATTCTGACGACTCACTTTTCGGGGTGATGATGATGATTATTGTTAGCACCGCGTCTTACTACCCGTTCGGGTTATACGAACTTACGCTAATGTGTAACGGTTAGGGTGATTGTGAGATGAAATGGAGGGCCTACAGTTTTAACGTGGGATCCGAACCACGGTGGAGGCCTGGCATTCCTCACATTCAAAAGATGTCTTGTCAGAGATGAAGGAAGGGTTTGGTAATCAGATAAATCTGTGCCGGGACCGAGGATTGAACCCCGCAACCCACAGAACAGAAGTCTTACCCCCCTAAACCTTTCGGGGTGATGTGGGTGACGACGATTAATAAAATCGGGAAGTGAGATTTGGGGTCGGTTGGGTAGAGACGTCGTCACACCGATAATAAATAATTATTTGGTCTAGTGTTTCTACATATTGTTTCGTTTCATAAATCTCACGAGTTTTTAGTAAATGTCTATTTTAAGATAAAAGTGAAAGAAAATCTTTGCGGAGCGCCGTACGATATATTTTGACAAAAAATCTTCACGATAAATTACTTCCTTTTGTTGTTGTTGCAAATTTGTTACTTTTGTTGTATGGGAATTTATGTGCGTGTGTGAGGGCCTTTCTCCTCTCCTCCGACCCCCCCCCCCCCGCCCCAACACCTTTGAACCCCTGGACTACTTAGGACAACCCTTCCCAAGGAGCCGGGCGAGGGGTACGGTAGAGTAGTCTCGCGTGTGTGGGACCCACTAGGTTGTATTTGTGTACCTTCCTAACTGACTAGTAGTGTGGTCAATGCCATTCAGTCGGCCCGGTAAGGTCAGCAGCATCTCGAGGCGCTCCGGGCAACAAGCGACCAACTCGCAGGTTCATTGAGCCTCGCCGTGGCCCCTCCCCCTAGATCGGTATCGTTTGTCTCTCTCTCTATATGTACAGTCCGATTCTCGTAGGAAGAACCTTATCTTACACATAGTAAATACTCTCGCAGTAGACTAGATTGCCGATGATGGGGAGATGGAGGTTGAATTGGATTTAGGGTGAATTTTCCTAAATGGTTTTCCCCTCTCCCTCTACGCAAATGCAAGTACACTTTCTATGAATTATAACCTTTATAATCTCTAAAACAATTAACATAATTATTAGATATGCGTCCGGGTTGTACGTATATGTAGTAATTACGATAGGGTGTTAAGGTTGGTGAAGGGTCAATATAGATGAAGTGTACCCACATTTGCGTGAGAGGATATGAGGAAAACACCCTCAGTACACCCAATTGAGCGATATTATCAATACTTATAAAATGACAAACAGTAAAATGTTATCAATTTTGACCGCAAAAAGAAAAAAAAAGTTTTGTATTTTCTAAAAGATCCTTTCAAAAAAATTTGGCTGTGAATAGTATTAAGGTGGAACTGAAGAGAACGTGAGATAAGGCCAGTTTTTTTAACCAAACAAATTTTTGGGTCAAAATAAATCAAATTTGGGTTCGGTGGGTATGTTTATAGTAGTAAATTATCAAAATATATAAATAAGAATCAAAAGCCCGTGAAACACATCCAAGAACTGTTGATAATGTAGATAGTTAATTTTATCGTGTCTACTGAAATTATATTTTAATTATTTTGACTAACATAATGACACAAAACTCCATGGATCCATACCGACAAAGCGGCAGCCGTCTGTCGGTGGTTGTAGTGCCAACATTTGCGGATAGAGGGTGTCATATGATCAGCACAACACACGTTATTGCCGTTAGTCTCAGTATTTTAGACCGGATCCGCGCTATAAAAAAAAATTCATTCAAGTGGCTCCTCATTTTGTCCTCTCGAATCTTGAGATGGTCACGTTTCAGACAGAAATCACTGCTTTCACAGAAAAATCTGCAAGTGCCAGGGATCGAACTTGGGACTTGTGGGTATGTAGCCAGGAACTAAGACCTTTGGTGAAAGGTGGTTTTATCATGGTGGCTACTGACAGGGAAAAGTCAGGGAATTTTTGGATGACAGGGGAAACAGGGAAATGTCAGGGAATCTAACTAAAAATAAGGAAAATTCAGGGAATTAAATATAATGTCTAAAATATTCCATTAATTCTGCAACTAAGCACTAAAAAAAAGTGAATAACACCTAAATAAAATAACATTTTAATTTTTGAAATAACTGATAAAACTGTTTATGTTTAGTAGTTACAAACTTTTTTAAATATGTGATCAATAATAATTAAAACAAGTCATAATCCACCATTAAAACTGTAAAAAAAGTAGTCAGTGAAAAATTGAAAAATATTGCCTGGAAAACCTAGAAAAGTCAGGGAATCTTATAAAATAATTTTGGTAGCCACCCTGGTTTATCCTCTCTCAATTATAAACCAACGGCTGGGGACTGGATGTTGTGCCTGTCCTAGTCTTAAGTTGACAGGCCTGGCAAGCCGGTGGTGGGAGAATATATGGCTTCAATAAAAAACACTGAGCCAGACTAAAGGCTGGAAACTGTAATGGAAGTAAAGGAAGATATCTAGATGCGGCCATAATGGTACTGTTCAAACATAATAGCTTTGGTATCTAATACATTTAATTCATATATTACATTATCCTATCCGGTCTCTGAATGTCAGGCTCGTTTTGTCTGGTTCTTCGTAGACTGGGAAATCATGTTCCTTTTGGCCGGCCGGGTGTATTGGGTGTGGTTTACCTACTCTCTCTCCAGCCAAATGCGGTTACATTCGTTCTAAATTCTTCCTTCCTCATTCCTACATATGCGTATAGATTGAACACGGTGGAAATGACATATCCCATGACATGGATGTAATGAAAATAGTTTTAGTAACTTGTCTTATTATTATTATCATCATCGTGTCTTACTACCCGCTCCGGTTATACACACTTACGCTAATGTGTAATGGTAGGGTGATTGTGAGATGAAATGGAGGACCTACAGTTTAACGTGGGATCCGAACCACGGTGGAGGCCTGGCATTCCCCACATTCACAAGATGTCTTGTCAGAGGTGAAGGAAGGGTTTGGTAATCAGATAAATCTGTGCCGGGACCGAGGATTGAACCCCGGGCCCCCCGGCACAGAAGTCTGACACCTTACCCCCCTAGACCGCCAGGACATCAGTAACTTTTGTAGCCTACTTGTTCTTCCTAGAGCAAGTCATGCACGTAGACAATCCTTCTTAGAATTATCTGCAAGTATCCTTGGTACGAGCTTCTTAAATCTAAATAGTCCACCTCGGTAGTCTCGGGGTAAAGTGCTCGCCTCAGGATCCGATGTTCGTGGGTTCAAACCCAACCGAGGTCGACGGAATTTTCTTGAGCGATCCGAATCCGTAGCAAAACTTCCTTCTGAGGGTAAGCGAAGCCGAGGGCTCTATGTCGATTGTGGCATGTGTGAAATAACCCTGGAAGATAATGTAGAAATACCTTTCCCGACAGAACTGGTTGGCCCCTCTAGACAGATATACAGTGCGGAAGACAATGGGGGACCACCACAGTTCCTGAACTTCCCTAGTATGTGAGATTTATTTATACCAGATGATGCGGGCAACACTAACCAGACGAAAGGCTGAGTACCTGTTCAGCTCCGGATGGATACAAAGCGCAACAAACCAATCTTCGGGTTGTCGATTTAAGAAGAAGAAATTCAATTTGGGTTGTACATGAAACAAAATGGCCGTAATTAGTTCTGTTTCAAATGTACGCGATATCCCTAAACGCCGTCACAAGTCCGCCGCACATTTTTGTCGAAGGTCTTCATTTGAAGATCACTCTTCGATTGGGACGTTGCGGGTCTTGGTGAGATATTATATTATTGTAAAGAACCAGGTAGGCAGGTGCACACGCGCGCGCGTCTTGGTCCCTTGTTGCTCCGAGCGGGTAGTTTCTCCGCACCAGCTGCCGCTAAACAGCGCCCATGAGTCGCAGGGACATTATGTGTGTCAACTTGGTCGCCCGGTTTTTTTGAAAACTTCCATCGTTTGTGCTACGTTAGTGCTGGTTGGTGCTCGATTTTCATCGTTTAGTGCTGACAGTTTAAGGCACTTATTATGGATTTATAATGGGTGGCCAAATTGATATAAAGTAAACCACCACGTATAAGAAATAATATAGCCATCCAAGGCCGTAGGGGGGTGGGGGGGATTTTGGAAGTTCAAACCCCACGCGAAATTTTATGAACAAAATATATATGGCTTTATTTATGGTTCAAACAATATCAAAATTAAGATATTAATGAGGTGACCTGATGGTCTAAGGGAAAGGTGTCAGGCTTCTGTGATGGGGTTAAGGGTTCAATCCCCGGTCTCGGCAAAGTTTTATCTGATTACCAAACCCTTCCTTCACCTCTGACAAGACATCTTGCGAATGTGAGGAATGTTAGGCCTCCACCGTGGTTCGGATTCCACGTTAAACTGTAGGTCCTCCATTTCATCTCACAATCACCCTACCATTACACATTAGCGTAAGTGCGTATAACCCGAACGGGTAGTAAGACGCGGTGCTAATAGTAATAAGATATTAGGATACAAATACAAATTAGAGAGTTGTGTTACCATTAAAAAAACACTTCAGAGAGCATCTTGAGGTGTTAAATATTTAGAAATTTTCCTAGCCTTAGGGTGTTGGTTATTTTACCATGAAAAAAACCACTTTAGAGAGCTTCTAGAACTGTTTTATCATCTAACATTTTTTCTTGCTTCCAGAAATTGGGGGATGTGCCCACAAAACCCCCCCTGAAATTATTGGCTGGTTACGGCCTTGCAACCATCGTATTTTTTAAAACTCCCAACGTTTTTGCCACGTTAGTGCTTTGCTAGTGCCCAATGTTAATCGTTAGTACTAAAAATTTAAGGAATTTGTTAACGGTTTATCGTGAGTGGCCAAGTTGATATAAATTAAGCCACTCTATAATAAATAATAGACAGCTATAGTTTTTTTTTTAACGCCCATCGTTTGGGTTACATTAGGGTTGGTCAATGTCAGCTATATTTTTTCTCAAACCGGGGTTGTTAACTTTATATCAACTTAGCCACCTATAATAAATCGTTAGTAAGTCTTCTAAACTTTCAACACTAACGATGAAAACTGAGCACTAGCTAGGACAAACGGTAGGTGTTTTCAAAAACCGGGCGGCTAAAAGTCGGGTGGCCAAGTTGGACACACATGGACAAATATTCCACTCTTACGGGACACTTCGGATATTAAAAAAAAACAATAAGGATGTCTGAAACTCAAGTTCAGCCGGTAGCGTGTCTGCACACTTAGCTAAAGGGTTCTTGGTTTTATTCCTGTCATGGTCGAAAAAATATTTGGTGAAATGTGGATTTCCTCATTCACAGTGATGAATTAACGGCAGGGGGATTGGGTGTTGTGTATGTTCTAAATTAGGTTTGTTTATAAGTCGTGTTCTAATATAATCAGTCGGATCTGAAAGGGCGCTTTAAATACTTAAAAACAATCAAGGAAGGTGTGATTTCTTACGATGGTGCTCCTTGACAGACCAGAGGTTTTGAGGATCTTGGTTCGACTACAAATGGCTGTGATAGTATGTTGGAGTAGTTTCGTCCTCTTTGACTGGTATTACATTGTTATGGTTCAATTTTAATGGTACAGGAGGGCCTTTCATAAAAGAAAAACTTTTTCGGCCAAAATTTTTCATTTTCGGTTGGGTGTACCACTCCCACCCCCTCCCCAAATTATTTTTCACTCTCCCTCCACGCAATTGTGGATACGTTTGTTCTAAAATCCTACCTCATCTCTAATTCACTGTCGTAATTAATGTAACCTAAACGGGTACAAAGACTATCATTAGTGTTATTTTATAGGCATCGATACTATCTTATAAAAAATGATATCTGAAAATTGCATAACTTGACGTATGAATAAGTGAAAGTAGAATCTAGTAACTGTTCTAGCAGTTAGTTAAGACCCTTCCTATACAAGTTGGACTTAAGCTGTATTTTCCTTATAGTCGAGTTTCAAGTCGTGTGTTGGTTAAAATATCTCTCCCCTATCGCCTATTACCGTTATATCTGCTTATGACCGACAAAATGGGCGATAATGATTGTGGAGTACTCTGAATTGAAATCCGGAGTACCGGGACCACTTTTACTCACCATATTTTGGTTTATTTAGCCTTCCCTCCTAAGGCGAATGCTGCCACATTTCCTTAAAATGTACACTTATAACTCTGTGAGAATTTCGCAGTTAAGTGCCTTTGTATCCTTAGTGTTGTGTGTGGGTCTGATATTTCAGGGTCTCATTACCTTGCGTGAGTTGTGTGGTATCACCTTGCACAGTCTCTATACCTTGAGTGAGTTGTGTGGTCTCACCTTGCACAGTCTATACCTTGCGCGAGTTGTGTGGTCTCACCTTGCACAGTCTATACCTTGCGCGAGTTGTGTGGTCTCACCTTGCACGGTCTCTATACCTTGTGTGAGTAGTGTGGTTTCACATCGCAGTTTCTATACCTTACGTGAGTTGTGTGGTCTCACCTTGCAAGTCTCTATACCTTGAGTGAGTTGTGTAGTCTCACCTTGCACAGTCTCTATACCTTGAGTGATTTGTGTGGTCTCACCTTGCACAGTCTCTATACCTTGAGTGAGTTGTGTGGTCTCACCTTGCACAGTCTCTATACCTTGAGTGAGTTGTGTGGTCTCACCTTGCACAGTCTCTATACCTTGCGCGAGTTGTGTGGTCTCACCTTGCACAGTCTCTATACCTTGAGTGAGTTGTGTGGTCTCACCTTGCACAGTCTCTATACCTTGCGCGAGTTGTGTGGTCTCACCTTGCACAGTCTCTATACCTTGAGTGAGTTGTGTGGTCTCACCTTGCACAGTCTCTATACCTTGCGCGAGTTGTGTGGTCTCACCTTGCACAGTCTCTATACCTTGAGTGAGTTGTGTGGTCTCACCTTGCACAGTCTCTATACCTTGCGCGAGTTGTGTGGTCTCACCTTGCACAGTCTCTATACCTTGAGTGAGTTGTGTGGTCTCACCTTGCACAGTCTCTATACCTTGCGCGAGTTGTGTGGTCTCACCTTGCACAGTCTCTATACCTTGAGTGAGTTGTGTGGTCTCACCTTGCACAGTCTCTATACCTTGCGCGAGTTGTGTGGTCTCACCTTGCACAGTCTCTATACCTTGAGTGAGTTGTGTGGTCTCACCTTGCACAGTCTCTATACCTTGCGCGAGTTGTGTGGTCTCACCTTGCACAGTCTCTATACCTTGAGTGAGTTGTGTGGTCTCACCTTGCACAGTCTCTATACCTTGCGCGAGTTGTGTGGTCTCACCTTGCACAGTCTCTATACCTTGAGTGAGTTGTGTGGTCTCACCTTGCACAGTCTCTATACCTTGCGCGAGTTGTGTGGTCTCACCTTGCACAGTCTCTATACAGTAGTCCCATGGCTTCTTTGGTGCTGACTGACAGCTCACAGCTGACTTCTGACAGTCAACATTCAGGTATATACCTAAATTTTGATTGTCAAAAGTTACAGCTGCTAAACACATGTTTTTGCAGATCATACGGTTCGGCGTAGGGATAGTTAATTTGGTCTGGTAACTTTTTAAAGCTGTCATTTGTCAGCTTTGAGCTGTCATTTGTCAGCTTTGAGCTGTCAGTCAGCACCAAAGGAGCCATGGGGCTACTGTACATTGCGTGAATTGTGTGGTCTCACCCTTCACGGTCTCTATACCTTACGTGAGTTGTGTGGTCTCACCTTGCACGGTCTTTATACTTTGCGTGAGTAGTGTGGTTTCACCTTGCACGGTCTTTATACCTTGCGTGAGTTGTGTGGTCTCACCTTGAACGGTCTCTATACCTTGCGTGAGTTGTGTGGTCTCACCTTACACAGTCTCTACACCTCGCGTGAGTTGTTTAATCTCACCTTGCACGGTCTCTATACCTCGCGTGAGTTGTTTAATCTCACCTTGCACGGTCTCTATACCTTGCTTGGTTCCAAAACTTCCCGGCGACCGTTTAGTGGATTCCTTGTTAATAACACGTGGCGGGCACACGCGACTGAGGTGAAAAGGGTTCATCCACACAAGTGGAACCCCTCACCCTGCCCCGGCGGCCCGATGTACCACTGGTTTCATTAGTGCCGGCGGGCACATCAAAATCATTTTGTCTGTTTTGCGGTTGACAGGGAGGTCGGGGTTCGAATCTCGTCCGGATGTCATGGGGGTGGTTCCCTCCCTCCCCCCTTGATGTTTCCACACCAATGCTAGTACACTCCTTGTAAAATTCCTCACCACTAGCCATTAAAGTAATTACTATATATTCGTGTAACCCGAACGTGTTTTAAGATTTGGCGAAGGAAAAAATAACAGGTTTCATTCCATTTGACCCGCGTCGGTGGCGTAGTTGGCTAACGCGCTTGTCGTGTTGAGCTCGACCGCTGAGGACGGGGAGATCGAGGTTCAAATCTCGGTCAGGTGAACTGGGGGTGGTTTTTCCTAAATGGTTTTCCACTCTCCCTCCACGCAAATGCGGGTTCACTTCCTCTAATCCAACCTTCCCAATTCCTAATCCATTAGCGTAATTAGTACTTAAAGCGTATAACCCGAACGGGTAGTAAGACGCGGTGCTAAATATTATTATTATTATTCATTCCAGTTATTGATATAGGATAGGACAGAGAAGAAATCTATTACCACGGTGGTCTGATTTCATGTTGACTAAGACAACCAAGTCCAGTCCACCTCATTACACCGTATATCTTTCAGGTCCATTCTTATATCATCCTACCATCTGAGTCTAGGTCTTCTCGTTGTGTTTGTCAGTCAATACTCTCTCTCTCTCTCTCTCTGAACATGGTTCTAGTGTTTCCTATCTGTGCTGCATGTCTTACCGCGGTAATCTACGAGCTTTACTTACCCTATATTTTAACATTACAGATAATGTAGCTCATCATTATGTAACCTCCTATACTCTCCATTATCTAAATCTCCTTTTGGATAAGATATTTTCCCAAGTTCTTTGTTTTCGTACACCCAAAAGGAAGGTAAGAATAGAATATATTCCACAACCATAAATAACAAACTGAATGTTGGAAAATATTCAGTTTCAATAGTTTAAGTATGTTTATATTGCGGACGTGTTACTTTTTTTTACTGTAACATACGGTAAATTGCAGTTTTAACCACACACGTTTTGTACACAAAATGTATCTTAAACTAGGCCTGACGATACACTTTTGTGTGAGCCTATAAATTTTATAAGTACAAATTTATTGGCATGTACCTATGTCACAAAAATGCTCGTTTATTCGCCACAAATTATTCTGATTTCAATAATACTGATAACTCAGTATGTGTGGTTTTATAATACACACACACATATACCCCATCACTCTAGTATTAGAATGGATTGCCGATGTCCGGCAGCTCAGGGTTTAAATTCCAATCAAGTACTGAGGCTGTTTTTCCTAAATGGTTTTCCACTCTCCCTCAACGCAAATGCGGGTTCACTTCCTCTAATTCAACCTTCCCAATTCCTAATCCATTGGCGCAATTAGTACTTAAAGCGCATAACCCGAACGGGTAGTAAGACGCGGTGCTAAATATTATATTATTATGTTTTTCCTAGTTAGTTTTCCACTCCAACGCCACGCAAATGTGGTTACATTTATATGTATATATATATACATAAATATACACTCACACAGAAGTGAAAGAAAATATTTTCTTTTTAACTTTATAAAGGCCAAACATAATAATACTTTTTATTTGTAATCTTTTTTCACTTGAAACAAATAAATAAAGTATTTTGATTGTCCATGTTATTATTTTATTAGCACCGCGTCTTACTACCCGTTAGGGCTATACGCTATATGCACTAATTACACTAATGGTTTTAGGAACTAGGAAGGTTATATTTTTAGAAAGTGTACTCAAATTTGCGTGGAGAAAAAAGTGGAAAATCATTTAGGGAAAAAAACTTTCAGTACACCCGACCGAGATTGGAACCTCGATCCCTCCGTCGTCGGTAGTCTAGCTTACTGCGAGAGTGGCGCCTTGGACCATGCGACCACCAAAGAGGGCAGTTACAGTTCACGAGTTATTAGGGGTCAGACTTGCTATTAGGTATACACAAAGGTACAGTAGCCCCCATAGCTTCTTTGGTGCTGACTGTCAACACACAGCTGACAGCTGACGGCTTTGAAAAGTAACCAGACCATATTATGTATCCCTACGCCGAACCATATGATATGCAAAAACATGTGTTTAGCAGCTGTCACTTCTGATGGTCAAAACTTAGGTATTTACCCAAATGTTGACTGTCAAAAGTCAGCTGTGAGCTGTCAATCAGCACCAAAGAAGCCATGGGGCTACTGTATATATTCGGTCATCATTAATACAATATATTGTAGCTTAGACCATTTTGTCTGAAACGTCTCAGAAACTACAGTAGAATTATTAACTTGTTTATGAGAAGGTCCGCCATTGACCCGGGAGGGGGTGTCGGTATTTCAGCGTTCTCCTCTCCTTCCCCCCTCAACGGGTCCCTTCACCCTTTTAACGAGTTATTTAAGATTACGACGGGGTCGCAATGTAAAGTCCAAGTCAAAGTTACGATCTTAACTGCCGGCGACAGTTTGGAAGCAGTTGTAATAATCTCGAGAAAGATCTGCCCGTATTCAGCGAGGTGGAAACCCTTTCGGTTGTGTCAATGGCAGGGCGGCGGGGTCGTCGAGAGATAATCTTCCGTTAAACTTTGACCCCGGGGACAGGGCGAGTTTTGTTACTTTCTCCGGCGTCGGACCACGGGTGTCTTATCCTTACCCCCNCCCCCTCCTCTCCCGTCTTCGGATTAGTCGAGGTTTGAGATCTCAAGACCTCTCTTTGACACAAAGGTCTACCTTTGACTTGCCGCGAAGATATGTCAAGAGGGTTGACGATGATGGTTAAATAGGGGATACATATTAATGAAAGAACCTAGATCTTGTTAAACCGTGTCCACCCTTGGATCATTCCTCATAGCTATCAGGGCTGAAACGGACGAGACAAAATCTTGACAGGTTCGATCGTCATTTTGTCGCGATCGTTGATGCGACGTGTAATTTCCTTAACGAGTGTGTCGTAGCGATGGAAAGAATTGAACCGGTAAACACGCTTCGCGGCTGCCTCCGATACAACTCCTCCACAGCGTATGTTGACGAATATAGTGCCAACTCCTGCGGATAGAGGGCGTCTTGTGGTCAGCACAACGAACCCCATTGTCCGTTGATCACAGTTTTCTAGACCGTAGCCGCTACTTTTTCATTCAAATAGCTCCTTATGTTTGCTCGCGAGGCTGAGTTGACCCCGTTCCAACCAAGCTAACTATTCCTACCAGCCCTCCTCCCTTTCTAGAACTTAAACCGAACAGCGTCTTTTATAAATCACCCATAAAGCACCCTCATTTTTGGTAATCTCCACTCGCCCACATCCTAAGGGGGAAAAAACAATCCTTTATAACAAAAGCTCAAATATGAAAATTACATTCTGCCAATCACAGGGTAGTAACCAATATCTTGTGTATTAAATTTCATCGGTTTCATTTCACCAAGTAAATAAATCATATCACGAGAATAAGGGTTGCGGATGCACCATTTAAAACAAACAGCGAAATCAGCCTAATTATCCCAATCAGTAAGACGCTTCGGTCTCGGAGGTCCGGAAAAGGGCAGCAGCCGAAAGGTCCCGCCCGCTAAAATGTTTGGTTCGGATCGCGTCCAGGCATGTCGTATCCTCGCCCTCGTAGCGTCCTTTGATGCGGCGGTGAGATACCGGCTAGAAGCGGGGGATACTTGTACCGCCCTCGTATGATCGCGTCGGGGATAGGATACGAGGACCTGATACAAGCGTGGACCCGTGGCTCTAAAGTTAAGCGAAACCGTCAACCAGAGCTAATCAAGTATAGGGGGCTACTTATTTTGGGGATGGCTTCAAGCAATGGCCGTTGGTTGCCTTTATTAACGTGTCTTTAGAAGAAGAAGAAAAAAAACTGCTAGATCACGGTCGTCTTTAAGTAGGTTTGTCAGTATTGGATGTCGAGCACGTGGCTGTGTATAGGTTGATCAGGCCCCGCGCGCGGTGTTGCCAAACTTAAGGATCCCCCGACCTTTTACTAAAGACGGCCTTGGCTAGACACATCGACGTATATAATGTTGGAGACTATTTATTTTTTAAATAAGAAAGACCCGCCATTTTTTCAAAGTAGAGGCAGACCACAAAATCGCTTCTCAATTACCGAGGACGTTGACGTATTTACCTTCGAAACTGCTCACTTTAGACACCGAAGGGAAATGTCAATTCGAAAAGAGATTGGTTTGGAAAATATCTTGGAGAGGGGGTTCTTATAACTAAATAAGAAAAACGTTGTGTTGATTGCTGCTGGGGGTTGAGGGTAACAAAAAGACAACCTCTCTTCGTCTCTCCCTCTTCTAACCCCCCTTGTTTCGAGTACAAGGTTTATTTAAGAAGAGGAGGAACGGGGGTGAAACGTTGTTAAGTTGGGGGGGGGGGGGTGTTTGGGACCGGGTTGGTGGTGGTTCCG
>CABFVX010000892.1:102648-112766 GCA_902151425.1 Timema shepardi
ATACGTAAGGTTTATTAAATAAGTTTTTATGGCGAGACAAAAAAAAACTTTTGTCAGAAAGTAAATATATTAACTATATAATTTCAACTTACCGCAGCTATAATATTCTAAAATGTAACTAAACAATTAAAATAATCAAATCCTACAAAATTTTGTAAGATAGATGGGGGGGAGGGGGGGAGGCGGAGTAGTATGTGGGTAGACTGAACGGGTAATAATAAGACGCGGTGCTAAAAATTAAAGTTATTTGAATCGAGGCTAATAGATCCGCATTCCATCGGCCAGGGGTTCATGCTTTTGTCTGGTCATGGTCATAATTACGCCGATACAATCTTTTTTTTTTAAAAAAAAGTATTATATATCAATTATACTTAAGGAATGCAAAACGTGATGCGTTTGAGTAGGTTCAAAACAAGTTGGTTTATTATTATTATCATTATTAAAAATTAACAAAATAATTTAAATTCGCGCCGCTTGTCAGTTTGTGAGGTACGCGAATGCGCTGCTCGTCTGTTCAAAATAGAAGAAGGGGCTGTGGGAACCGTTCGTTCGGTTGGTTGGAGTACCCGCTGGTTTATCTTGAGTAGTTAGAGAGTGTAAGCGAGAAGTTTCAACGCGATCTGGAAAACGGGATTGACTTGCTCGGGGAATACCTATTAAAATAAGATAATTACATTTCCGGATTTCTAACATATTTATTATATAAAGAATACGCAACTTGTATTTACAACTGAAACCCGGCGTTGCCCGGGGTAGCCACGCGAACCGGCTTTTTTCTTCAAACAGACAAACTCTTTATTTTATTAATATCGTCGGTTCAAAATAACATTTGATAACAGTTAAAATACACCCGGCGAATCTGTTTTTAACACAGTTGAGCGGTACTAATCTCGTATCTCAAAAGTCAACCTGTGATTCTCGTATCGTCTTCTTTCCAACAACCCTCTACCGCGCGCGTCTTTGGCCCAAGTTGAGTCATGGCTATGCGCATGCTCGAGAATTCGGTTACGTTCTAGGCGATATTTTAAGGTGGGGATGTAGGAAAAGCGAGAGAAGGGCAGTGTTTTTGTAGGTTTTGTTCTGTAGAAACTTAAAGAGTTTAATTTTCTTTACCTGGCGATATCAACAATTGTTGAATATCTGTCAAGAGCATAGCGGCATTAGATGAGAAACATTTTAAATAAAGAGAAAAAGTGTTCATTAAATTCCAGGACACCCTTGACAGATATTCAACAACTGTTGATATCACCGTGTGAATATAATTAAACTCTATGTCTATACTAAAGAGGAATGCCAGGCCTCCACCGTGGTTCGGATTCCACGTTAAACTGTAGGTCCTCCATTTCATTTCACAATCACCCTACCATTACATATTAGCGTAAATACGTATAACCCGCACGGGTAGTAAGACGCGGTGCTAATAATAATAACAACTATACTAAAGCATTATTTTATTCATTTTGACGAAAAAATATATTTTGCCATAAAACACATATGACGTATCGCTTTGGCTAAAATCTTTTAAACTCTTCATAGAGTGACATAATTTCAGAATATGTATGTGTCTAAAAATGATTACATTAAGTTTCTATAGTTAATTATTATTATTATTAGCACCGCGTCTTACTACTCGTTCGGGTTATACGTATTTACGCTAATATGTAATGGTAGGGTGATTGTGAGATGAAATGGAGGACTTACAGTTTAACGTGGGATCCGAACCATGACGGAGGCCTGGCATTCCACACATTCTCAAGCTTCACCGCGATAATTAATAAAATAATGTTTGTAATATTGGGCCCACTTAAATATTTATATGTATAGTCGCTGGAAAAGTTTGAAATTGTCTCGGGAAAACATGGAATTTTAAAATACAGTTTTGCTGGACACCTTTGCTCATTATTCGCTGGATACGAGGGGTAAAAAGTTGAGGGGAGGGGGGGGGGGCTTAACCGCCGAGTGCGGAAGAACGGGCGGGGAAAGTGGCTGACTGAGATCCGGTGGGTTTTCATTATTATTTTTTAATTCACTCTCAACTTAACTAGTATGGACTAGAGTTGGCCGGGCAGGTGCAAGGAGAATGATGCAGGCACCTAGCGGTCACTCACCACCACGTTGATGGTTATGATGATAATAATAACAATAATAATAACGAATTACAACTGGAGCTGCTTCATTTAAGGTTAAAGTCCTACCTTGCTTGGTTCTTTTACATTCCATTACAGTAGTTAAAAAAAACCAAGTCATTTCTTACAGCTCTGTTTATTTCCCCCCTTTCGTCTCAGCCATTGTTCCGACACTCTAGCTCAGCTTGTCTGTCTACCGGGTTAAAGGATACCGGGTTCGATTCTCGTCATGGCCAAACAATATATAATCGGTGAAATATAGGTGTTTTCCCTCTTTAACAGTGATTAATTAACGGCGGGGGTGGGGGTATTTGGATGTTATGTCTGTTCTGGATAGGAGCTACTTTATAACTCGTGTGTTGGTGTAATTGGACGGATCTGAGAGTGCTCGTTAAATACCTCAAATAATTAGATTATAAGAAAATTACTATTTCAACAGTCGTGTGTTTCTTCCTTTTTCCTTCTGTTTTTTTAATAACTTTTGAAACCAGCTTCGGTGGCCGCGTGATCTAACGCGCTACTCTCCCTGTAGACTAGACTGCTGATGACGGGGAGATCGAGGTTCGAGTCTCGGTCGGGTGTACTGAGGGTGATTTCCACTCTCCCCCTCCACGCAAATGCGGGTACACTTCCTCTAAATCCAACCTTCCTCATCCATACTGCATTAGCCATTTATAAAGGCGTAGGAATCGGACAGTAGAAAAATAGTGGAGTCGAACGAATTCTTGAAGGCTTGGCGTACCGAGTAAATAGCCCTGTTAAATACCAGCCTGCTACCCCCCAAATTAAATTAAAACAAGACCCCAACTGGGCCATTTGATACCCCACACTCAAAAGTAATGGGTCCGGCGGGACTAGCACTAGGTTTCGGGGCTCACTATTAATAGTGAAATAGTGCACTTTAGGACATTATAACCCGCTTCAGTGGCTGAATGGTCTAAGGCAGCGGTTCTAGAGGGAAAATCGCCGAAATGACAAGAGAACCAAACGTGGTGAGGAATTTTATCTTTGGACTACCCGCCATTTGTCATTTGAGTACATTTTTATCGCGGGGATACAATATACTTTTGGTACAATCTAAAAAAATGTTTCAGAACCACTGGCTCTTAGGCGTCGCTCTGTGTTGGACTGTATTGCTGATGACTAGAAGATCTGTGTTTGAATCCCGGTCGGGGCCTACTGAGGGTTGTTTTCCCACTCTCCTTCCACGCAAATGCGGGTAGATTAACTCTAAAGTGTTTCCTTCCTCATCACAACCCCATTAGAGTTACATCCATTACTGTTTCCAGCCCGAGGCCTGGCTCAGTTTTTTATTCAAGCCATATATTTTCCACTATCGGCTGACTAGGCCTGTCTTGGCTTCCTATGCATAATATAACTTAAGACTAGGACAGGCACAACATCCAGTCCCCGGCCGTCCATACGAGTTTTTACACATACATTTCTTACATCTCTCATTCCTACCGCATTCACCTTGCTCTTGTGTTTCTTCTGACAAACCAACGCTTCACATCCATAAAACAATGTTGGCGTCAACACACTTTAATATACCGCCATCTTTGCCTCTTTCAATTGTCCACATACATCCAACTACTCTCCGAGATGCGTTCGCCCGATATACCAATCTCAACAGTACCTAGGAAATAACATTAGTAAAATATTATAAATGCTAATCGAGAAAAAAAAATGGTATTTTGTTTAGTGTATCTTCCCATAATAATGTATACTTCAGCCTTCATTGCTTTCCTGGTAAAGTTTGGTTCACACGCTGGCAGCAAATTGGCAGCAGAATTTGCTTGATTGGCGTAGCGATTCACACGCTGTCAGAAATGTGTTTAGACCCATGATCCTCTGCGACACAAACTATAAACGGGTGAATACCGACATATTTTATTTTCTAGATCTTTAAGATTAATATCACAATAGGTGTTTACAAATTATTATATTTTGTCGTGAGACAAGTCAACAAATAAGAACAACACGCTTGCCTTTACATTTAATGAGTTATTTCAAATTATTTCACAACAGATGTAGTTGTCTTCTAGTATCTTGTTTTTGTAGGCGCATGCGCACTGATAAAGCCGGTTGGTTTTGAAATTTGATTTGGTCTGCCATGCTGATGGTCGCGCATAAAATTGAAAACTTAAAAAGTAATTTCAAGTCGCGCTGAGCTGATAACGCCGATGAAGCTGAAATCTTGTGATTACTTTTATAGTAGCTACACGGAGCCACACCGCACCTTACAGCACCTTACCGCACTTTCCCCGTGGAATGCCATCCACGTTTTTAAATGCAAGTGGCTACACGAATCAGCATCGCATCGGCGCGGACGAATCGTCGAGAGAGCATTGCTCCGAACTTTTGCGGTGCGATGCGGCTCCGTGTAGCCACTGGCTAGAAGATGAGGTACGGTGCGGCTTCGTGTAGCCACTGGCTAGTATATGCGGTGCAGCGCGGCTCCGTGTAGCCCCTGGCTAGTATATGCGGTGCAGCGCGGCTCCGTGTAGCCCCCTGGCTAGTATATGTGGTGCATCGCGGCTCCGTGTAGCCACTGGCTAGTATATGCGGTGCAGCGCGGCTCCGTGTAGCCCCTGGCTAGTATATGCGGTGCAGCGCGGCTCCGTGTAGCTCCTGGCTAGTATATACGGTGCAGCGCGGCTCCGTGTAGCTCCTGGCTAGTATATACGGTGCAGCGCGGCTCCGTGTAGCTCCTGGCTAGTATATACGGTGCAGCGCGGCTCCGTGTAGCTCCTGGCTAGTATATACGGTGCAGCGCGGCTCCGTGTAGCTCCTGGCTAGTATATACGGTGCAGCGCGGCTCCGTGTAGCTCCTGGCTAGTATATACGGTGCAGCGCGGCTCCGTGTAGCTCCTGGCTAGTATATACGGTGCAGCGCGGCTCCGTGTAGCTCCTGGCTAGTATATACGGTGCAGCGCGGCTCCGTGTAGCTCCTGGCTAGTATATACGGTGCAGCGCGGCTCCGTGTAGCTCCTGGCTAGTATATACGGTGCAGCGCGGCTCCGTGTAGCTCCTGGCTAGTATATACGGTGCAGCGCGGCTCCGTGTAGCTCCTGGCTAGTATATACGGTGCAGCGCGGCTCCGTGTAGCTCCTGGCTAGTATATACGGTGCAGCGCGGCTCCGTGTAGCTCCTGGCTAGTATATACGGTGCAGCGCGGCTCCGTGTAGCTCCTGGCTAGTATATACGGTGCAGCGCGGCTCCGTGTAGCTCCTGGCTAGTATATACGGTGCAGCGCGGCTCCGTGTAGCTCCTGGCTAGTATATACGGTGCAGCGCGGCTCCGTGTAGCTCCTGGCTAGTATATACGGTGCAGCGCGGCTCCGTGTAGCTCCTGGCTAGTATATACGGTGCAGCTCGGCTCCGTGTAGCCACTGGCTAGTATATGCGGTGCAGCGCGGCTCCGTGTAGCCACAGCTTAAGTTGCACACGAAGTAGTGCTGACACCATTCACCCTCGAATTGCTGTCCAACAAGATGATTGTAACAAGATGCGATTAATTTGATATGGAAAGTCGTTAGTCGTGGTTTGAGGGGAGGCGGGGGGTGGTGATAAGTTTATCTCGGCGCTCAAACCAGGACACTTGGGAAAGGGGTGGGTAAAGTTGGTGTATGGAGGGGGGGCAGTGGGTGTATAGCGCAGAGACAACGGAACAAAATGAGGAAGTTTTTTTGTTTCATCCTAACAACAACCTTAACGTTTTAAGCTGCTCAAGTTTCTCTTCTCTAATTCTCATCTCCCATCGTCGGAATCACCCTCCCCCTTTCCTAACTCCTACCTCATTTAAAAAAAAAAGTTTTTCCTCTCTTTTACAACAACACACACACAAAATACAAAAAATAAAAAGTTTTTGGGGTGTTCTTTTTTTCTTCTTTTTCTCCCGGGCATCTTTCTCTTCCCCTCTTGTTCTTTTTTTCCTCCCCACAGCGTTGTCTTCCTCCGAGTTAGCCCGAGGCGAAGTCTTAGCAGTCGTAATGGCGCACACAGTTCCAAAGAAAACAAATAAACTAGGATAAGACAAATAAAAAGAGCAACAGTATAGAAGTGTATACAGTATTGTAAGGAACAGGGGTGTACAACGTAAGGGGTAATCATTGTGTTACTTGCGTCTGGAGATGAAAATTGTCCGCACTGGTGGCTTGCGGTGGAGGGGTTAAATGGTAGATGTGGCACCTAGAGCCTATTGTACTTAAAAATATAGTGTGTTAGGAGACGAGTTTGTTATAAGAACGGTGACCTGGCGGTCTAGGGGTAAGGTGTCAGACCTCTATACTGGCGGCCGGGGTTCAATCCTCGGTCCCGGCGCAGATTTATCTGATTACCAAACCCTTCCTTCACCTCTGACAAGTCATCTTGTGAATGTGTGGAATGCCGGGCCTCCCACCGTGGTTCGGATTCCACGTTAAACTGTAGGTCCTCCATTTCATCTCACAATCACCCTACCATTACACATTAGCGTAAGTGAGTATAACCGGAACTGGTAGTAAGACGCGGTGCTAATAATAAAAATGTTATAAGAAGAAGGCAGGGTGCAGGGGGGTTGTAGATAGGAACCGCGGGGGGAGAGGGGTTATAGGGGGGGGGTGACAAATCTCGGGCCAACCTTAAAATAATTTTAATTAACTTAATGATGATAAAAAATTGAAGTATGATGTATGAACAAACGGGTCGACAAAGGCTCATATTCATTTGTTTCCTTACTACTAATTTTTTTTAGCACTGCGTCTTACTATCCGTTTGGTTTGTACGCCTATGTACTAACTACGCTAATGTGTTAGGGATTAGGAAGGTTGAAGTTAGAGGAGTTTCACCCGTGAAAGTGGAAAACCATTAGGAAAAACCGTTCTCCCTGCAACCGACTTGTAGCGAACACCGATCTCCCCGTCTTCGGCAGTCTAGTCTATTGCGAGAGTAGCGCGTTAGACCGTGCGGCCACCGAAGCTCGTTTGATATTTCTGGTGTTAATGCCCTCAGGAGAAATACATCTTAACTATAAACGTTGACATTTGGGATATCTATATCTCGAATACATTATAGTTCCATTTAATCAGTTGAAATTAGTTTACAGAAATAATAATTGAAAATTTTCCGCCTCACTTGCATCAAGCAGTATGGTACGGAACAGGGTGTATAAAAACCTTCACGAAGACCTCAAAAAGATTTGTCAGCTTGATATTGTCACTAATATTAATTCCCCCCCAGTGACGATTAGAAGGTGCAGGGATTAATGATGGGAGGGTGTGTTATGCAATTAATAAACTTTCATTTTCATGCATACATATTACGTGGATGTTTGACTTAAAAATGTATGACTGTCAATGAGATCATATATAATTGTGACACTCACCTGGAAATGGTAAATTTTTGATATCACAAAATTCGTGATGTCGGAAACGTTTATAAGTATTTTCCTGTGGGTTGTTTTTAATCTGCTAGAGCTAGAAGAAAGAGAAACTATTTTGGATGTGACTTTTCGGTTCGGTACAAAGCAAACTGGAGGAACTGTCTTCTGCACAACGTCATAAACGGCAAGGTTGAGGAAAAGAGGAGCTTAGGAAGGAGGAGGATTAATATATTAGAGGACTTGAAGGAAGAACATTCTAGGAGCTGTAGGAAGGGGTAGAGGACAGGGTGGTTTAAGCTCCAGATTATTATATAATTAACTAATTTATAATTGAGTTTCATCAGTCAACTATTTAACCAAGTACAAAATATACTAAAGTTAATAATTGTATTTCTTTATTCCTTAATTTTCATTGGCTGAACGTTTACATAATTTAAAGTAATGGAAAGATATAGTTTAAATAAATTTATTCTTATTTGGTTTATTTTTTGTATATAACGTGTACTTTCTGCACCGACTGATCATGTCTTCACACAAGAATTTCTTTGAGCTAAACTGAAAGAGCCTACCAATTTTGCCGGGAAAAGTATTTTCACATATCTTACAAGGTTCTTTTACATGTCTCAATTGACCGACGGCTTTACTTCCCATCTGAAGGAAGGGGTGCTACATATTCTTCTTATCGCTCAAGAAAAATCCGTTGCCCTTGGCTGGGTTTGAACCCACGAACATCAGGTCCTGAGGTGAGCACTTTACCCTGTGACCACCGGGGTCAAATTTTCTCTTTTTTTAAATTGTGTAGTAGATTTACCGAGCTAGAATAGTTGAGCAGAAATTAATAAACGCCAGAAACCAAGTAAGGTAAGTTATTAACGTTCCTAGGTGTAGCTTTCCCGCAATAGGAGAACAAACAGTGCAGGAGGAAAGTACATTTGCCAATGTTATGACCTCTCATTAAATTACACCATTTGATTCACAAAGATCCATTACATGCTCTTATCCCAGTTACCTCTAGTTTCTCGGGCATTTAGCGTTTTATGATCAACCAAAATATGTGCATTTTTAGACTTTTATATATTATGTGTGTGTATAGGGCCATAGAAAATATTTTTCTGTTGATTTCAGTAAACACTAAACTCATGTACTGTGAAAGGTTTTCATAGCATTTAACCTAATAAGTTCAAAACCTGATTGGCAATATCTCAGCCTCCATAAAAGGAGAAGGGATGTTGGTTTCATTATCAGCACGCCAGATTTTTTTTTAAAATTCTAGATCAAATCATTCCTTTGTTACGGTTTTAATGTCGCAATCAACCTTTCATCAGACACACTTTCTCGGGTGGCCGCATGGTCTAAGGCGTCACTCGGGTGTTAGGCCGATGACAGGGAGATCGGGTTACAAATCCCGATCGAGTGTACTCAGGTATAGTACCATGGCTTCTTTGGTGCTGAATGACAGCTCACAGCTGACGGCTTTGAAAAGTTACCTGACCAAATTATGTATCCTTACGCCGAACCATATGATCTGCAAAAATATGTGTTTATCAGCTGTCACTTCTGACGGTCAAAATTTAGGTATTATAGCTAAATGTTGACTGTCAGAAGTCAGCTGTGAACTGTCAGTCAGCACCAAAGAAGCCACGGAGCTACTGTAGTTATTCCAAAAGGGTTTTGCTCTCCACCTCCATGCGAATGCGGGTACACTTCCTCTAAATTCAACCTTCCTTATTCCTCAAACATTAGTGTAATTAGCACATATTATGCGAAAACCTGAATAGGCCTATGTAGTAAGACGCGGTGGCGGAAAAAAAACCTCGACAGGTCATCTAGATTTTCTTCTTTTACTTAATTTTTCTTTTTTATCTCATGGCATAATATGTAACCGGGAGGGACATGACATCCAGGCTCGGTCGCCCGCTCTGTGCGCCCGTGGTACACCTATCGGGGTTGTATACAAGTTATACCTGCAATGAGATGTTGTGATGATAGTGGCTATGAAGGTATGGAGCCGGTAGTGAGTCTTAACCTAACTTGAGCCTTATTAACCGAACACTGGTGGCCTTTGGGATTATTCCCCTTTCTGGAAAAATACCCAAGGTGCCAGTTGGGAATCGAACTGGGACCCCTAGGCTCGTAGGGTGACCTGCTTACGAGCATCCCGATTCCGAGTATTCACTATATGCAGAGTCAGGTTTTTATGGTGAATATTTTTTTTTAAATTCTCATTAATTTTTCAAAATGGTGGTGTTTTTGTTGAAAATTTCACACAAATATTTACTGTCATATCACCCTAATCTATATCGCCAAACTGTAGCATACAGCATGTGGTAATATTTTTTTCACTCATCGTGGTTCGTCTATCAGTCACTACCAAATTGTACGTTGAAAAATACCGTTCACTGTCTGCATTTGAAATGGGCAACCAAAGAGATTGCAGCGATTTTTCTACCAAAACATTAAAATGTTCACCTTTGTGTTTCAAACCTATGAGAGCTTTTACCACATCCACATAGTCACTGTCAGTTTGTTCGGAAATTAATGTGCACAGTTCTTTGTGGCCTAGTTGAAAATCACACTGCAAGTCTCGGAAAGCAGGAAGGTCCTTGAACATTCTTTCAAGTTCCCTCCCAT
>CABFVX010000892.1:154692-167114 GCA_902151425.1 Timema shepardi
GTTAAACTGTAGGTCCTCCATTTCATCTCACAATCACCCTACCATTACACATTAGCGTAAGTGCGTATAACCCGAACGGGTAGTAAGACGCGGTGCTGCTAATAATAATAATAATAATAATAATAATAATACATTCCCTCCAAAGTAAAGTTCTACGGATTTTTATTGCTCAAGAAAAATCCGTCGACATGGCTGGTTTTGAACCCGGGAACATCGCCTCCTGTGGCGAGCACTTTGCTCCAATACCACCGAGTTTGACGAACTACTACTAACTACTATAATTTACCAATTTGGCACCTTGATGTGTAAATGACTGGTAATCATCCATGTGTAGTCCCTGCTCAGCTCAGTTGGAAAGTAGACCTGTTCGCAGAGGATGTCAGAATTCAGAATCAACTCGTGTCAGACAAAGACCAGTGAAAACATATAAAGTGAAGGATTTAATTTTCTTTTTCTTTATGACACTTTTTTTGTAGCTATCCCGAAATCTGAGAATTTTAAATTTTCTTGAAACATCCGTGGGAAATACCATAATTTGTAGGCCCTAACTCATACAAGCACAAATGAACGACTTTTAAACATCTGTCAAACAATTAGCGAGTTTGTTCTAGCCTCCTATTATACTTGCCATGGTTAATTGGTCATATTATGTCTATATTATGAACGCTGATGGTATTTTAGCCAGAATTAATTAAATCTACGGGGTGGGTCAGAAACAATTATACGATCTTAGCCTAGGAAAATGATAGACAACGTGCTGAGGTTTGTCTGACGTCCGGTGGAGCTCACCTGAGAGACATTATCTTCAAAAATGAAAAAGCGAAGTGTGTACAGTAGCCCCGTGGCTTCTTTGGTGCTGACTGACAGTTCACAGCTGACTTCTGACAGTCAACATTCTGGTATATACCTAAATTTTGACCGTCAGAAGTGACAGCTGCTTAACACATGTTTTTGCAGATCATATGGTTCGGCGTAGGGATACATAGGCCTAATTTGGTCTGGTAACTTTTCAAAGCTGTGAGCTGTCACTCAGCACCAAAGAAGCTATGGGGCTACTGTAGTTTGCTTTCAAACAGCTAGAGAATATTTACTTTTCAATTGAAGTGTTAGTTTTCAAGTCACTAATCGTTTAATTATTTCGGACCCGCCCTGTATAGTAGCGGTTTGTTTACAGTCATTCGACTAAGCTATTTGAACATATTACGAATATTGTTCCTGGCCTTGCTCCTGTAGTCACGTGATCTAAATGTCATGGTTATATTATAGTCTGGTTTGCCTGTGACGGGGAAGGTCGGGACTTGAATCCCGGCCGGGTGTGCAGAGAGCGGTTTCTCATTAGAGATAGTTTCCCAACCCTCCCTCCACGCAAATACGGACACACTACCTCTAAATGCTACCTTCCTCATCTTATAGCTCATACCCGCCTGGGTGGCGTAGTTGGCTAACGCGCTAGTTTCGTGTTGAGCTGTACTGCCGAGGACGGGGATATGAAGGTTCGAATCTCGCTCGGGTGAACTGGGGGTGTTTTTCCCTAAATGGTTTCCCAAATCTCCCTCCACGCAAATTCGGGTCCCCTTCCTCTCTATTCAACCTTCCCAATTCCTAACCCATTAAGGTAATTAGTACTTAAACGTATAAACCGAACGGGTAGTAAGAGGCGGTGCTAAGTATTACTATTCTATCGCATTAGTAAAGTTGAATGATCACTATTTCGGTCACGCCTTATATGGAACCCGGGACTTTTAGCTTACTAGGCAGACACGCTACCGGTTTATCTAAGGCGTCGTCTGGTAGTCAAATCGAGTCAAAATTAAAAAAAAAAATTTCGGGGTGCAAATGTTCTTGCACAGGCGTTACTAATTTTAAAAGTTCATACCTTTATGTGCGGTTGATATAGCGTAACGTTCTTGACGGACACTAAAACTCTTTACTTTAATAATATAAAATAATAAGAAATAAGATTTACTCTGCTGTTGATCAATAAGTAGACTGACATATAATAATACGTCTGGTTTGTTTTAAAACTATCAACTTATGCAAGTTAAGATTTACTTTTATAATTGGGTTCACGTATTTGCTGACATGTATATCATCATCATCTGTTTCAAGCCTGTAGCTGGGTCGTTTTAATATTAAAAACCTCTTTCTTCCTCTATCTTTCCACCTTTTTTCCTCCTTTAAATTGCTTTCATTCTTCTCCTTTCACTTGCGCACTTTCTGTTATCTGTCCCTTTCCATCTCTTTCTTGGCCTTTCTTGTGGTCTTAACCTACATGCTTCATTTCCAACATGTTCTTTGTTATCTTCTCTTTTTTCTACCCTCATTACATGTCCATACCATCTCAGCTTGGCTTCCTCTACTATATCATGTACTCCATCATCCTCATTACATGCACATACCATCTCAGTATTACTTCCTCTACTATCTCATGTACTCCAACATCTTCATTACATGTCCATACCATCTCAGCTTGGCTTCCTCTACTATATCATGTACTCCAACATCCTCATTACATGACCATACCATCTCACCCTTGCTTCCTCTACTATCTCATGTACTCCAACATCCTCATTACATGCCCATACCATCTCAGTCTTGCTTCCTCTACTATCTCATGTACTCCAACATCCTCATTACATGCCCATACCATCTCTATCTTGCTTCCTCTACTATCTCATGTATTCCATGTACCCAAACTTTTTCCCAGATAACTTCATTCCTAATCCTGTTTCTCCTCGTGACGGGTAACATGCTCCTCACAAACTCCATTCCCATGGCTTCCACTTTCCTAGTTTCTCTTACATTCACTGTCCATGTTTCTGCTGCATGTGTGTCCTGTACAACTTCCTTACACTTCAAGGGCACTTATCTTCTCAATAGCAGGACTGTTACGCACCTATAGAACAACTCTCCCTGCTGTCCTCTTCTCATTAGATACTCTCTACTTCCACCTTTTTCCTCAATCACGCTTCCAAGATACATTCTGTACTTTTCCCAGATCTACTCCATCCAACTTTATAGCTTTACTAATTCTTATCTTCATGTATATTTTAATCTCTAATATGACTAGTTTGGTTACCAAACTCTAATATATATCGCCTTTAAATGGTTTGTGTTTGTTTAATTGTTTTGTAATAACTTATACGTGGTATTCAATTCTTGAAACTAAACAATGTCCATTGTAGAGTATTTATAAGTAATCTTTTCGTTTCACACGTTAACATCAGGTTTGCTGATAACATATTAATTTAATAGCAAGGTATCAAATTTACACAACAACTAATTATGTTTGCTCTGATTTTTTTCTAGCTCCGGCGGTGAAACGAAAGAAAGAGGTGAGTCAAACTTTTATTATATTATAGAACAAATAGGCTAACAGGATCATCTCGTGTATATTTGTAAAATGGTGTTCTATAAACATTTTAATGGGAATAAAATGATGAAGTTAATCGTTTACAATATTCTACCATATTCTAAGCCCGCCAAGGTAAGACTGTGAAGCTTTAACCGCAAATCTAGGGTATAGTCCAATTTTCATAGGAAGGGTCTTATCTGACTAGAAAAGTTTCAATACCTTTCACTTATTCATACGCCAAGTCGCGTGCTTTGCATCTGTCACTTTTGATAGATATTATCAATACCTTTAACATATCATTTATATAGTAAATTTTTTATCATTGTTGACAAAAAAAAAAATTGGGCTGTAAGTAATTCAGCTCAAACTAGACTTCACATCGTGGTGTGGTTTCGTCTGTTCTACTTTAGAAAACAGTAGAACCGAGACATGTGAAACCGTGCTACTGTATTTTGAAAAATACAACAAATTTGAAACAAAAATTATTTTAAAAGCGAAAAAAGAAAAACAACTTAAAATTGGAGTGTAGGAAACGAGAGTTAAGGCCAGTAATTTGGCAATATTGTGTATAAAAATATTTATTTGGCCAAAATAAATCAAATAGTGTTCCATTACAAAGGTATAGCTTAATTTTCTCCCCGTGGTGATAACAATTTTTTAATATCTGTCAAGGATTTCCTGGAATTTAAAGACTCTCTTATAATATTAATATAATACTAGCATCGCGTCTTACTACCCGTTCGGATTATACGCTTAAGAATTATTTTTCGCTAATAGGTTACGAAATGGGAAGGTTGAATTTAGAGGAAGTGAACCCACATATGTGTGGAGGCAGAGGGGAAAACCATTCAGGAAAAAACTCAAATTCACTCGACCGAGATTCGACCCTCGATCTCCCCGTTTTCGGCAGTCTGGCTCAACACGAGACAAGCGCGTTAGCCAGTTACGCCACCGAGGCGGGTAGCTTTTTTCTCTTTATTTAAAATGTTTCTCATCTAATGCTGCTGTGCTCGTGAGAGCTATTCACCAACTGTTTATAGTAGGCTACCTGGTGGTCTAGGGGGTAAGGTGTCAAACTTCTGTGCTGGATGTCCGGGGTTCAATCCTCGGTCTCGGCACAGATTTATCTGATTGCCAAACCCTTCCTTCACCTCTGACAAGACGTGTATTAATCACAACTTGTGAATGTGGGGAATGCCAGGCCTCCACCGTGGTTCGGATCCCACGTTAAACTGTAGGTCCTCCATTTCATCTCACAATCACCCTACCATTACACATTAGCGTAAGTGCGTATAACCCGAACGGGTAGTAAGACGCAGTGATAATAGTAATAGTAATAATTGTTTATATCACCATGTGAAGAAAATTAAACTCTTTGTGTTTCTTCTGGAGAAATATTTTAGTTATTTTGGCAAAAAAAAGTGTGGATACAAAAACTGCAACAACCCTGACCTTAACTCGCGTCCCCTACACTCCAAATTGAACGTATCATTATTTCGTTAGATTATCAAATGAATAATTCAAAATCCCGCTTTTTATTTACGTTTTCAGATTCGAACTTGAGTCTTGTATCCAATTTACCAGATGATTGACCGTGAGGCGGATTCTCAACATGTCATAGCATTGCATGTTTAAAAAAAAATGTTACTATAAGGGGTCAAAGTGTTCAAAAATCTAGCGCTAAATTGTTCCTATAAGGTGGCAAAGTGTTCAAAAATATAGCGCTAAATTGTTCCGATAAGGTAGCAAAGTGTTCAAAAATCAAGCGCTAAATTGTTCCTATAAGGTGGCAAAGTGTTCAAAAATCTAGCGCTAAATTGTTCTTATAAGGTGGCAAAGTGTTCAAAAATCAAGAGCTAAATTGTTCTTATAAGGTGGCAAAGTGTTCAAAAATCAAGAGCTAAATTGTTCCTATAAGGTGGCAAAGTGTTCAAAAATCAAGCGCTAAATTGTTCCTATAAGGTGGCAAAGTGTTCAAAAGTCGAGCGCTCCAACCTTCTCCAACTTTCCCACGCTAAGCGTCTGCGCGTCATCGGAAAGCGCAGCGAAGGAAGACCTCGCGCGCTGGTGGGCCACTTGTTATATTCTAAATATCCCACCGCACTTCCTCGCGGTGGCTATTTTCGCCATGTCCGGTGTTTGGAGTTGCAAGAGTATGATTTGTGGGCAACGGCTCTCTTTAGCTTGAATAAACAATGGCCGGGGAGGGGTTGGCAACAAGTGGTCGGCACTCCCGGCGCGGCCAGGCTATCTTAGATCTGATCTAGATCTAACTGACCGGGTTGAATCTTTCGATTAAGAGCAGTGGCGGGGCGCAGAATCGTGTCAGGATAAGCCTAGCTTGTTTCCTTCTAATCACCGTGTCTTACTACCTGTTCAGGTTGTACAGATATGGTAATTACTCCAACGAGGTAGGTGTGAGGAAGGAAGTATTTTAGATGTAATCTACCCTCGTTTTTGTGCAAGAAGATCCTCAGTACACCCGACCGGGGCCGAACCCAGAGATCTCCCCGTCTTCGGCACTCTAGTCTATTGTGAGTGTAGTGCCTTAGACCATGCAGCCACCGAAACGGGCGAAAGTTGCATTTTGTATCGATTTCAATATCAGCCTACTTTCTAGATCGCCTCTAGTGGTCAGAGCTCTTGGCTACAGATCCAGAGCTCCCGAGTTCGAACTTCGATGCTTTCCAGATATTATGTCAAACCCAGACCTCGTGAGGACAAATGAAGAGCTACTTGAATAAATAAGTAGCATCTACGTTTTAAAAAGCTGAGATTAACAACAGTGGGGATTGTTGTGCTGACCACATGACACCCTATACCCTCAAATGTTGGTACAATCATCAATAACGGTGGCGGCCGCTCGGTTGGTATAAGTGCCTTAGGGTTGTTACATTTTCCAAGACAAAGACTTTTGTATCTTATCAAACCCTACAACGACCCCACAAAATATATTTTTAAATTAATTTAAATATTAGGTTTGAATCCTAAGGTGTCGAAAGGGAGTGATGGAGGGGCGTTAATTGGCGCGAAAACAAGACTCATAGGGATTGAGTTTCGACGTTATATTGAACGTAAACTTTTTTTTCTTGTTTTTCCAAATTTGGACCCCCTCTCCCCCTTTGTGAGCAAAAATAGGCAAACCTCCCTCCCCGACACCCAACCCTTTCTTGCTTACGTTATAAAATTTTACAAAAAAAATAGTCTTTATTTAATTTAAATTATAAAAAGTATTATTTACTATTTTTTTTAGCACCGCGTCTTGCTACCCGTTCGGGTTATGCGCTTTAAGTACTAATTACTCTAATGGATTAGGAATTGGGGAGGTTGAATTAGAGGAAGTGAACCCGCATTTGCGTGGAGGGAGAGTGGAAAACCATTTAGGAACACCACCCCCCTCCCAGTTCACCTGACCGAGATTCGAACCTCGATCTCCCCGTCCTCAGAGGTCAAGCTCAACACGACAAGCGCGTTAGCCAACTACGCCACCGAGACGGGTTATTTACTATTAATACATGGATTATTATAGTTCATAAAAAAACTATAAGCTACTTTTAATCTGATAACCAATGTCCTTTAATCCACGTCTCGACACGTATTATATGTCCATTTGTGGAGGCTGGGTCCCTGCGCCATTCTTGTCCGTCTCTCTCCGACTTACCGTCTTACGTAAGCACTGTTCCGACCCCCCGACCCCTTTTACCTGTTTTCATCAAAAATAGGCAAAGTTCGAACTCTCTAACCCCTAAGTTGCGTACGTAATACTTAAACGCCTCCTTAACCCAAACATGTTAACAAGTCCGAAACCTTATCTAAGTTGGTAGCGCATCTGTTTGCTTACTTAGTCGAGTCTAGAGTTTGATTCTTAGAACGGTCGAAAAAAAATATTCGTCGGTGATATTGGGCTTCTTCCACAATGCTAAATTTTGACGCCTGGGGGATTGAGTGGTTGTGTCGATTTTAAAGTTAAGTTAGTTCTTAGGTCGTGGACTTGTATAATTATTCATTTGCACGATAATATCGCAGGTGGATATAATAAAGGAATAAAGGATATCCTACTCCCCGCACAACCTCCAACTTTATTCTGTGAGACTATTAAACCTTCCAGAGTGTCTCTCTACCTTGACTGCATGACTCACCCTTCTTGTATGTCTCTCTACCTTGACTGCATGACTCACCCTTCTTGTATGTCTCTACCTTGACTGCATGACTCACCCTTCTTGTATGTCTCTCTACCTTGACTGTAGACTCACCCTTCTTGTATGTCTCTCTACCTTGACTGTATGACTCACCCTTCTTGTATGTCTCTCTACATTGAGTGCATGACTCACCCTTGTATGTCTCTCTACCTTGACTGTATGACTCACCCTTCTTCTATGTCTCTCTACCTTGACTATATGACTCACCCTTCTCCTATGTCTCATCTACCTTGACTGTATGACTCACCCTTCTCCTATGTCTCTCTACCTTGACTGTATGCCTCAACCTTCTAGAATGTCTCTCTACCTTGACTGTATGACACAACCTTCTAGAATGTCTCTCTACCTTGATTAGCGAGTAACTTGTGGAAAAGGGGGCGTCTCCTTTGTTACCGCCCAGCCCACCAACCCTTTTCTTCTTTTCCGTGTTGCTTCGTAAACTAAAAAAGGGGTGGTATGGGGTAGGATGAATTTTATTTATGCTCCTAGCACACCCCTTCTCCCGCTCCCCTTGTCCTGAAGCTCGTCGCGACGCGAAGATAGCGGCGCCCAAGAGTTATGAATGCATCGTCTTGATTGGATACTTGCGGAACTTGGGGTGTTGAGTGAGTCTACGCTCGATGGAAACAGCGTAGCGTTTTTTTAAAGACGTAATTTTACACTGCCCCATTCCCCATTCCCCATTCGTCAGATTGTATTTGTTTATGCGAAAAAAACAAACCAGATTAGTTAATAACAATAATATTTAGCACCGCGTCTTACTACCCGTTCGGGTTATACGCTTTTAGGTACTAATTACCCTAATGGTTTGGGAATTGGGAAGGTTGAATTAGAGGAAGTGAACCCGCATTTGCGTGGAGGGAGAGTGTAAAACCATTTAGGAAAAACCACCCCCAGTTCACCCGACCGAGATTCGAACCTCGATCTCCCCGTCCTCAGCAGTCGAGCTCAACACGACAAGCGCGTTAGCCAACTACGCCACCGAGGCGGATAACAGATTAGTTAAAATGTAATAGAAACATGAAGGCAATGATAACGTCGTCTTATGTCCATAATCTTGTGTGTTTAAGGTCATTCGACCATCAAAATTTAGTTGCATTATTTTAACAAGTGAATAAATATAAGCTATAAATATTGACTCAATGATTTCAAATCATAATAGGTCTCGAGTGATAAGTAGTCAAACTTACTATTTTATCCATTTTACATACTCATTTTAAGGTAAAGTAGTTAATGTATGGGGATTAAATTTACTCTAGCTACAGTAGCCCCATGGCTTCTTTGGTGCTGACTGACAGCTCACAGCTTTGAAAAGTTACCAGACCAAATTATGTATCCCTACGCCAGAACCATATTGTCTGCAAAAACATGTGTTTAGCAGCTGTCACTTCTGACAGTCAAAAATGTAGGTATATATCTAAATATTGACTGTCAGAAGTAAGCTGTGAGCTGTCAATCAGCACCAAAGAAGCCATGGGGCCACTGTATACATGCATACGGAGTGTATGCAATGAATTATTTACAATATTTTTAATAAAACTGGCTTTTAATTTATAAACTATTTAATAGTTGTAAAATTACATAATTTTTGATCTGATACAAGTGCTTTTCATTTTATATCACGATACTTTGATTTTATATAATTTTGTAGTACATGATGTCGTTATTTCAATTTCTGTTTGTTTATTAGCCTAACTCTACTCTTTTATTTTACTATGGACACAGCTTTGATCAATGCAAACGTAAATTTATGTCCATTTCCTGGAAACTTCTTGCTCTGACTGTACCTTCCAATAACACAAACAAGCCGACCAAGGAAGGCTCGGGCTACCCCTGTCTCCTACTAATGACGCACCCTTGAGTGCTTTTTTTTTTTTACGTCTTATTACCTGCGGGACGAGTTGGGACAGTTATTTTGTCTGCTTTTCCTTCCTCTAGTAATTTGGCATTTGGCACTTTACTGTGTTAGTTTTATTCTTCAACTCGAAGTGTCAAAGGAACTCATCTCTTGGTACATCAAAACGCGCATTGATTTAAAACCCATTGTTTATCAGAATATTACAATTAACCTCACTTTTATTACTGGTTGTAAATTGAACATTGAAAAGTATATAAAATCTTAAGGTGACCTGGCGGTTTAGGGGTCAGGTGTCGGACTTCTGTGCTGGCGGCCGGGGTTCAATCCTCGGTCCCGGCACAGATTTATCTGATTACCAAACCCTTCCTTCACCTCTGACAAGACATCTTGTGAATGTGGGGAATGCCAGGCCTCCACCGTGGTTCGGATTCCACGGTAAACTGTAGGTCCTCCATTTCATCTCACAATCACCCTACCTTTACACATTAGCGTAAGTACGTATAACCCGAACGGGTAGTAAGACGCGGTGCTAATAATAATAATATAAAATCTTAAAAGTTTTGAAAATATATCTAATGTCACATGAGTAGTGCATTTCTTTAGGATTTTTTTTTAAGAAAAATCATAATTTTGCGTGTTTATTAAACCATGGCTAAGTTCAACCCTAAAAAGCAACGTGCGTCAAGACCAAGAAAACAAAACAAATAGGCGAAATCGAACAAGAATCGATATATTCTTAAATCAATGAAAGATTTGATCTACAGTGTTTTCAAGTACGTGATAAACTCATAACAAACGTAGGCGATGTATATGTGGCGTATATATCATTTACAAAATTATTATTATTAGCACCGCGTCTTACTACCCGTTCGGGTTATACGCACTTACGCTAATGTGTAATGGTAGGGTGATTGTGAGATGAAATGAAGGACCTACAGTTTAACGTGGAATCCGAACCACGGTGGAGGCCTGGCATTCCCCACATTCACAAGATGTCTTGTCAGAGGTGAAGGAAGGGTTTGGTAATCAGATAAATCTTTGCCGGGACCGGGGATTGAACCCCGGCCGCCAGCATAGAAGTCTGTCACCTTACCCCTAGACCACCAGGTCACCCCATTTACAAAAGACATAGTAGCTCGCTATTTGTTGGATTTGGTAAGCAACTATTTCATTCATTTAAATTCACCGCAAAGAGTTTTGGTTTGAATTACGGCTTCCTTAAATAATTACTAGCGAATATCAACGCACAAGCTGCAAATCATTTTAATTACGGGAACGTCCGTATGCGGGAGAGTAAAATTTAACTAATTTAAATTTGTTGGAAAATGATACCTGGACATAGAATAAAATTGAACCCGGGATCTTAGCGCGTCACTGTTCTAGCACCGAGATATCCAGGATTCGTCCCTCGCTCGTGATACTATGTCCACGTGCACTGACGATATAAAAGTGTAGTCAGTTTAGTCAGTTCAGATTATAACTTATGTAAATATTATAGTATAGGTCTTTATAAAAGGTCGGTTCAGAAAGTACAGCTTAAATGCCTCAAATAATTAAATAATATATTTCCTACAAGATACCAGATATTGTACACAAAGACCTGCGCCAAACATAATATCTTGTCCAATTTTAAGTGTACACACAGCAAAATTTTGTAGTTCTAACATAAGGTATAGTATATTGTGTACAGAGCTTTGAACCACAGATATCTATCTTCACTTTCGACCCTCATGTCATACTACCCGTACAGAGTCCGGGCTACCCGGTTTCGCACAGAGAAAGCGGGTGGAAAACCATTTAGGGGGAGGGGGGGAAGTAACTTTCAGTAAACCCGGCCTCCTACTTGAATATATCCTCCAAGGCCTGGGGTCCCCGACGACCCCCACCCCACACCGCTCAGCAGATAGAGGGTTTTTACGAGCGGCCTCTTCTTCTCGGTCTTGGCCAGTTTTATGGTGTTCCTACCAATAAACTTGACTTCCTCCTCCATTCCGGGCAAACAGCAGCAACGCACAGTCTCACTGAATATTGCACACCCCGACCATCCGGATTGGGTTATCTCACCTTTTAGTGCTCGACACTCCAATGTGTGTGTATGTGTGTGTGTGGGGGGGGGGGATACGTGACATATCAATTATTCCAAGGGTCGGGGGGAACGTTTCACGCCTACTGTGAATTGGAATCTTTGGAGTTTTGTGTGTTTTCCGAAAATGGGGTTTTATTGACTATCGTAAAGATGAGTGTGAAGGGAGCCGGAAGTCCCCCCCCCCCCCGTAATGCTTTTTTTCTCTCTCAAAAGGTGTGTTGTGAGGGGTCCCCCAAGGGGTTACCGTAAAAATTATGGATACATTTATGGTCAAGTTCTTGGTTTAGTTAATGTTACGTTTGTTTTTATAAGAGTAAATTAGTAATCACAAAATACTATTTTTACTTTTAAATACGTCCAATACTATAGTTTGACAACTTTTGTGATCTAGTGGTCAGAGGACTACAGATTCAGAGGTCCCGGGTTCGATCTCTGAGGCTTCGATAGTTCTTCTGTGAAATAGTGGGTATGGAACGAGGTAAACTCGGCCTCTTGAAGAAATTTGGGGAACTACTTGACTGAAGAAGTAGCGGCCTCAATCTAGAAAACAGATCAACGGAGGATTTCGTTGTGCCGACCAAACAACACCATCTATCCGCAAATGTTGGGACTATCATCGCTAACGGCGGCTGCTCTATCGGTATAGCTCAAACGCGTGCTCACGCCATGGAGTTTTGTTGTTGTTGATCTTTGTTCATAAAGCCCCGATATGATGATGTTTCATATCAAGGTTGTCGCTAAATATAAAGGATGCATAAAAGGGTGACGCTCTGGTATAAAAGTTATTATTATTATTAGCACCGCGTCTTACTACCCGTTCGGGTTATACGCACTTACGCTAATGTGTAATGGTAGGGTGATTGTGAGATGAAATGAAGGGCCTACAGTTTAACGTGGAATCCGAACCACGGTGGAGGCCTGGAA
>CABFVX010000892.1:172560-195716 GCA_902151425.1 Timema shepardi
GGGGGGGGCGGAACAGTGAATTTGGTACTGAGAAAATAGTGGCAACCCTGTTCTAGTGTAAATACGCGTATATAATGAATTCTCCCTAATAATATTTGTAATTTGTTTTTGCAGAGCCTAGACCCGGCGGAGCCAGGAGACGTCGTCGGATCACAGCACTGGGTGAGTACCGAGTACCTCTTTACCGTCATAGCGATAAGCACCGGGGACTGATTTCACCCTCTGCAACCGGACGCTTGGTTAACATGGTGTTCAGGCAATTCACTCGGTCAGGAAAATACGCAACTTTTATTTACTAAATCTGAAATAACATTTCTCTCACAAATTTAAGGTGGGGATGTAGGGGACGCGAGAAAAGGTAATTGTTTTTTGCAGTCTTTATTGCAAAACTTTTTTTTTTCTTGCCTAAATAAATCAAATATTTCTCCAGTAGAAACATAAAATTTAGTTTTCTTCACACGGTGATATCAACAGTTGTTGAATATCTGTCATGAGCATAGCGCCATTATGTGATACATTTTTTAAATGAAGAGAAAAAGCTGTCCTTTCATTCCAGGACACCCTTGACAGATAGGAAACTATAGCAAGATTCCGGTAGGAGGACAATAGTTCAAAGTTACAAAAGTTATTAAAACCATTCTAATATATTTGTAATTTAAATCATGTGAGCTGCTGCTGTTGCCTACGTTGACCAAAACAATTTTGTATTTTATCTAAATTGGCTACCTTTGTGGTCTAGTGTCCAGAGTTCCTGGCAACAGATCCAGTGGTCCCGGGTTCGATCCTCGGGTGTTTCGAGAATTTTTATGTGAAGCATTGGGTTCGGAACGGGGTCAAAACTAGCTTAGTGAGGACATACGAGGCGCTACTTGAGAAAATAAGTAGCAGCTCCGGTCTAGAAAACTGAGATTAATGGCTGGAGAGCTCTTTGTGCTGGCCACATGACACACACTATACTCAAATGTTGGCATTATATTCGCTACACTGGATATCATCTCTGAGGGAACTCCATGGCCGCTCTTGGGAAACAACGTTGCCATTCTCTCGTTTGTGTGTGGTCAACCTCCTCTCAAATGTAAGACAAGTTTGGCAACACTGGATAGTCGATGTTGCCAGTAGCTCCTTCTTACCCCAGCACACCACCTTTAGACATAACCGAGAGCGAAGAGATTTGGCAACAGTAACACAGAGAAAGAGAGAGCGAAGATAAAGCTTTTCTCCGTAAGACCTGCAGTTTCCTTAACGATGATATCGGGTGTATCGGCGGTGGCCGCTCGGTCGGTATAGCTCGGATTGCGGGCTCACGCCAGCGAGTTTTATTTTTCTAAACTGTTTTTCCTACCGTACACTGATACATCCCCATGTTAAAAATCACCCCCTAGTTCACCCGGCCAAACATCGACACTCTTATTTAAACCTCCACGCTACCGCCAGACCGGCACCTTAAACCGCACGAACACCGCCGAAGGCGCAGCGGACGTAGGTATTGTTACCAGACAGTTTGAACGCTAATGATTTAGCTCACCGTGGGCGCCATTCATTAGCTTAATTAGACCGACTGCCGTGACCTTGAGCGTGGAGCGCCACTGTTAAAACGTCTGTGCCTTGATGTTCTTAGTACAGTACAGTCCAATATGCATAGAAAGGGCCTTTTAGAAAATACAAACACACTCTCTTGCGGTTTTAGTATATTATTATTATTGTTATTTTATAGGTATTGATAATATCTGTGATAGCTGCAGATAACATGACTTGACGTATGAATATGTGAAAGTAGATCTAGAAAGTATTATAGGTGTCATATATGAACATTGGACTATACAAACATGTTTGGATTTTGAGAGCTGTCTTCCTCACATTCTGTTATAATCATCATCACATTTAGCACTAAGGCAATTAAATAAGGTGAATCATTGGGAGAATCAAATGCATCCGACCTAGGTTCGAACCTTGACCTCTCCCGTCATCGATAAGTCAACCTTTTGCGAGCCTAGCCCCTTGGGCAGCGTAATAAGGCGCTTGTAAGCGTCCCCCGATCACCTCTTAGGGAGTTTTTTATCTCGGTGGCGGAAAGAGTCGCATTTGTGCAAATCTTCACTTGGCGCGAAAACTGCCGGAGTATCCCCAAATTCACGCCACTGGTGTAGAGTTGTGGGAGGAGGAAATGTACCCGCATTTACGTAGCAGGTGAATGGTAGGTAAGCTAAAATTAAATGCAATCTGAGTACGCCCGGATTCGAACCCTCAACCTATACAGAGAACCATACAAAAATAGACTGAAGTCTTTGTCGACGTACCCACCAATGTGGCTCCCAAACCGTCAACGGCTAATCCAGGGTTTCCCAAACTGTGCGTCGAAATTCCCTGGGGGCGTCGCTAGTCTTGGTCCGGGCGTCGGGGCTGTAAGGAAAATCTAGAACTCATAATGTATTTTGAAATGCAACATGCAAATTTTCAATACGCTTACTCATACAAATTTTAATTAATGAAATAAATCAAACAAGGGGAACACAATTTATTTCTTGTGCAAGCGCGTCCTTCATTATGAGTTTTGGATTCTAATGCTCCTTGGAAAATATTGAGTACAGGGGTGTCGCACTGAAAATCTGACATTTGAAGGGTCTCAAAAAGTTTGAGGACCCCTGGGCTAACCCTTCCTGCTTTATTGGAAGCGGGGGGTGGGGTTGGGGCTGAAATCGAAAGATCACAAGAAGGAGAAACCTCTTATTAAAAGAGCAAAGGAAAAAAATCAACGTAAACAATCCTCTTACTCTTTACATTAATTATAATAATATAATAAAACTACAGGGCTTATTAGTTGTATGATTTTTGCAGGAAGAACGGGAGAAGTTAGTGACTAAAGTTAATATTTAGCACCGCGTCTTACTACCCGTTCGGGCTATACGCTTTAAGTACTAATTACTTTAATGGATTAGGAATTGGTAAGGTTGTATTAGAGGGAGTGAACCCGCATTTGCGTGGAAGGAGAGTGGAAAACCATTTAGGAAACCCCCCAGTTCATCCGACCGAGATTCGAACCTCGATCTCCCCTTCCTCAGCAGTAGAGCTCAACACGACAAGCGCGTTAGCCAACTACGCCACCGAGGCGGGTGTTACTAAAGTTACTAAAACAGTCTTAATATATCCATACATCAAGTCATGTTATCTGCAGCTGTTACTTTTGATGGATATTATCAATACCTATAAAATAACACCAATATTATGGTAAAATGTTATCACTGTTGAACCGGAAAGAAATGTGTTTGAACTTTCTCTACTGTTCTTCCAACCAGAATCAGGGTATAGGTTGGTTAGGGCAATCACAGTACAACTCAAATTGAAATAAGAAATGTGTGTGTCGCTCGTGAACGAACCAACAAGCGGTGTTGCCGTGCGTGTCTCTTAGACTACAATGTTGCACTTTCGGTACTTAACCAATTCGAAGACAACCCACCCACTAATCACACAGCGAAAGCTACCAAAACAAAATTATTCAGTTATTGTTTTTTTGTTTTTGCCAAAGCTTGAAAGCGAAACCTAAAGGTGGGATGGATTGGGACGCGAGAAAAGGCCAGTTTTTTTTGCAGTTTTTATGGCAAAAATAAATAAAATAATGCTCCACTAGAAACATAATTTTATCTTCTTTACATGTTGAAATCAACAGTTCCTGAATATACATCATGAGCACGGCGACATTAGATGAAAAAAAAACCTTTTTAAATGAAGATAAAAGTTGACATTAAATTCCAAGCTACCCTTGACAGATATTCAAGAAATTTTGAAGGTCATCATGGGAAGAAAATGAAATTCTATGTTTGTACTGGAGCAATATTTGATTTATTTTGGTCAAAAATGTTTTGCCATAAAACTGGAAGAAAAAAGAAGCTTGCCCATGCCCTTCCATCCCACCTTAAAATCAATAATAATAATATTAATAACGTGCTGCCTCCAGATCTAAGTTTGCTTTTACCCGCTTCGGTGGCCGCATGGTCTAAGGTAGGGGTCGCGACTTTCTTAGGGGGCTCTGATCGACTTATACATTTATCAAAGGTGCCGCGGTCACCCATAGTTCCTCACCTCTCTACTTTTGCTTCTTTTTTATTTTATACATCTTAAACACGATATCATATATATTTTCATTCAATCCTCCCTCACATACTTATGTCACCACCTTTGAAAGTACTTGATATATTTGCTTGTTTAGGAGACTTAAAGATCGAGTTTTATTGACAATATAGTTTTCTTACGTGATCGACTGAAAATTGTCGCAAGATAAGACGGGTTGCCGACCCTTGGTCCAAGGAGTAACTCTCGCAATAGACTAGACTGCCGATGACGGGGAGATCGGGGTACTAATACAGGTCTGGTGTACTGATGGTGGTTTTTACTAAATGGTCTTCCACTCTCCCTTCACGCAAATTTGGGTAAGCCTACACTTGCTCTAAAGTCATTCTTTCTCATTCTTAACACATTATTATTATTATTATTATTATTATTATTAGCATCGCGTCTTACTACCCGTGGTGACCTGGTGGTCTAGGGGTAAGGTGTCAGACTTCTATGCTGGCGGCCGGGGTTCAATCCTCGGTCCCGGCACGGATTTATCTGGTTGACAAACCCTTCCTTCACCTCTGACAAGACATCTTGTGAATGTGGGGAATGCCAGGCCTCCCCCGTGGTTCGGATTCCACGTTAAACTAGTAGGTCCTCCATTTCATCTCACAATCACCCTACCATTACACATTAGTGTAAGTGTGCATAACCCGAACGGGTAGTAAGACGCGGTGCTAATAATAATAATAATAATAATAATAATAATAATAATAATAATACACGTCAACTCGGATATTGATGATTCAAAGTTTTTAAAAGCAAATTGCAACCACATTCCAAAGACACAATTTAACTATTTTTATTAAAACCAACAAAAAACAAAGCAAATATTGCAGAATGCTAAGGGGTCTATCGCCCATTTATGGGGTGCCCACGTTAACATATGCGTATAAACCGAACGGTTATTAAGATGCAGTGCTAAAAATAATTTTTTTGAAACTTTTCTTTTTAAGATAATTAATCATGACTGATTCACTATCAGTCGAGGTGTCACGGGTGTAACATAAACTACTTTGCTGGAGTTGGTCACAGATTGCAGTAAACATGAGACGCTGAAGCCGCGTGTTGATCCGAGCTCGGGGCGTGCACCATTCCAGTTTGTTTGGGCCGAGCCAGACCACGGGTTCGAGTCTGAAGGTCATATTACTTTTATCCTCGCTATAGCCAGACAACTTGCGAGACCGTTTCTCGACAAATTATTACAATTTTTGTGTTAAGTGTTACATTTAAGGTGGAAGTTAATGGAACGTTAGTCAAATGGTGTTTGTTTTACATTTTTAAAAAATTTAGCAAAACTGTTTTTTTGTCAAAGCAAAAAAAAAGTATTTCTTCAGTAGAAACAGAATTTAATTTTCTTTTCATGGTGAAATCAACATTTGTTGAATATCTGTCGAGGGTGTCCTAGAATTTAATGACAACTTTTTCTCTTCATTTAAAAAGTTTCTCAAATTTTATGTTTGTACTGAGAAATATTTTATTTGTTTTGAACAAAAAAATGTTATAAAACTGCAAAAAATACTGCCCTTAACTCGCGTCCCCTTCACTCCCGCCTCAAAGAGAGTGTTAGGCGGTTTGAGTTGATTATGGCGCGAGTTAATGCGCGTTTGTGTAAAGTACTTTTTGTCATATTTATACATTTACAAACGTACGTGCTACGTAAAAATGAGATGGTAAATTGAAGAGAGCAAGGACCTGCTTCGATGGTCGCATGGTCTAAGAAGACGTCATTCTCGCAATAGACTGACTGCAGGTCACGGGGAGATCGAAGTTCGAAACCCCGTTTGTGTGTACTGATTTTTTTTCTCTCAGAAATTATTTACAGCTTAACCCTTCACGCAAATATGGGCACACTTTCTCTAAATTCAACCTTCCTCATCCCTAAAACACATTAGCGTAAGAGGTACATATGCGTATAGCCTGAGCGGGTATTATTACTTTCCATCGTCTCCTAGAAAACACTTGACCAAATACTGTCTGGACTCCGTTCTACCGGCAGAATTGATGTGGTGATTTGCACTAGAGGGGCCAGGTTCATTGCTGATTGAATTCACTGGAAGTTGTTTTTCATCGTCTTCAGGTGAATGTTAAGTTCATTCTTAGATTTCCTAGCTATGTTTGGAGATTGTGCGTAGTGTTAAAGAAAAGTATGTTTCTCCCTATAGTTCGATCATTAAGGGGGCTGTTTAGTTAGCTGAGATGTTGCGCTTATGTCAAATAATGACAAAATATTTAATAGTATACAAGTTAGGTGTCTACTGAAATGAGCACAAAACTATTTTGTTTAACCCTATACAAATAACATAAACTTGTAAAAATTGTTTAAAAGTTGACATTTTCCACTCTGAAAGTTCCTAAATCCGCATATTTCTGTTGATCATTAAGAGATAAATGCCTGGGAATCGAAAGTTAACTGGTATAAAAGCGTAGAATGGATCTTTGTGAATCAAATGAGGTCATTTATTAGGCGGGTCACAACACAAATGGTATGGTCATCTGTGATTTCCTCCTCCCCTGTTTGTTCTCTTAATGCTGAACAGCTCCACCCAGTTACCTATTTGAGTTCTGACGTTTAGGATTTTTTTTCTAGTTTATTCTAGCGCCTTAAAGCAAAAAAAGGCATGTTTCTCCTGAATTCACAACGTCCACGCGATGCGCTGTCGGATCCAAGCGGAGGAACGGTGCGAGTTGTGGATCTGTAAGTGTCCGCCGCCTGGGTCCGCCCCCCTTGACTGCGCGCGGACCGTTCATCTCCTCTTCAGTCCTGCTCCGACCGGCGACTAGCACAGCCATGTGGTTCCTTCTGCTGCACCTTGGCCTGACCGCGACCCTAACACGCGCAGAGCTGCTCCTCAGCTTGAACGGCCCCTACTGGACCGTCGCCGGTTCCAATGACACCGTCAGCGTCCCGGCCACTGTCCCCGGTGGCATCTACACCGACCTTCGGGCCGCCGGGGTTCTCGACGGTGACCCCTTTTACCGCTTCAACGATGTGCTCTACCGCTGGGTCGCCCGCGACAACTGGACCTACTCTCGTACTTTTGCAATCGATGCCGACACTTTTCTAACCAAGCGACAGGTGACGCTTGTATTCCACGGTCTGGATACTGTCGCCGAAGTCTTCGTCAATGATGTCAGCGTTGGTGTCACGAACAACATGTTCACGAGATACTCTTTTCCCGTCAAGAGTTTGTTGAGAGCGGATGATAATAACAGTGTTGAGGTGCGTTTTCTATCGCCCATAACCGCCGCGGAGCAAGAATATCGGGCGCAGTCTGCCGCGGGGCACACCGTACCTCCTCGGTGCGTCCCGGTTGAATACAACGGCGAGTGTCATGTCAACCACCTTAGGAAGATGCAGGCATCGTTTGGCTGGGATTGGGGCCCTGCCTTTCCGTCAGTTGGCATATGGAAGAGCGTCGAGATCATAGCCTATACCGCTGTTGTCGTTAGAGATGTCACTGTACGATACGACTGGGGTAACTCAACTCTAACTCTGGGCGTCCATTTAGAATTGGGCAAAGGCTCAAGCGGTGCGATCAGAGGGAAGCTGGAGGCCGTTCTTGGTTCAAACCCACAAGTAGGTGTTTCCCGGCAGATCATAGTCGAATCAGGTAAGGAAGGCGAGTACCTTGGTGTATTAGTACTTCCTGTGCCCGCTAACATCGAACTGTGGTGGCCAATTGGGTTGGGTGAGCAATACCTCTATAACCTCACCGTCAGGTTTGTCGGTGCAGACGTGGATGAACGAAGCGTTAAGAGAATGCGCTATGGCTTCAGGAAGGTGAGCCTCGTCCAGGACGAGTTAACTCCCAAGGGTCTCACCTTCTACTTAAAGGTGAATGGCGTGGCGATGTTTGCCAAGGGGTCAAACTGGATCCCTGCGCACATCCTACCAGAGCTGTCCGCGGACGGGAAGACATACAATAAGTTATTGAGAGCTGCAAGGGACGCCAACATGAACATGCTGCGGGTGTGGGGGGGAGGGGTCTACGAGGATGACTCCTTTTACCAACTTTGCGACGAACTGGGGCTTATGATCTGGCAGGACGCCATGTTTGCCTGCAGCATGTACCCGGCCTCGGAGGGGTTTCTCGCCTCTGTGGAGCGTGAGGTGCGTCAACAGGTGCGCCGGCTTCAACACCACGCCAGCGTCGTCGTTTGGGCTGGCAATAACGAGAACGAGGCGGCGCTGCGACAGAACTGGTATGAGACGGCGGCCAACTTCTCCCTCTACCGGCGGGACTACGTCTCCCTGTACGTCGACACGGTCCGGGCCGCTTTCACGAAAGAAGATCCTGCGGGAATCTTTGTGACGTCCAGTCCCTCCAACGGCGATGAAACGGAGAAGGAAGGCTTTGTGGCGAGTAACCCGCAAAGCCCGTACTATGGTGACACGCACTACTACAACTACTTGGCTGACGGTTGGAATGCTAACGTATATTCGATGTCAAGGTTCGCCTCGGAGTACGGTTTCCAATCATTGCCTTCCTATACGACATTGCAGTCGGTTATGGACACCGAGCGGGACCTAGGCACCACGAGCAACTGGTCCATCCACCGGCAGCACCATCTTGGGGGCTACATGGAAATGAAGATGCAGGTCAGCAGACACATGCACTACCCCGAGGACGACTCCACGAGTAGCGGGTTCCAACGTCTCTGTTACCTGAGCCAAGTGAACCAGGCCATGGCGACCAAGGTGGAGACGGAGCACTATCGGCGCTCCAGAGGTGTCCTCGACTCTCTGGGGCAAGGGATGACGATGGGTGCCCTCTACTGGCAGCTTAATGACGTGTGGCAGGCACCTTCATGGTCCTCGCTCGAGTTCGGTGGCCGCTGGAAGCTACTGCACTACTTCGCGGCGCGGTTCTTCGCGCCGCTGTCGGTTTCGGCGTACCTCACACCCGACGATCGCGTGGAGGTGCATATCGTGTCGGATCGGCTCGAGACGTTCGAAGTAACTCTAGTAGTGCACGTTTACAACTGGGGGGAGCTTGGTATACCCAAGGATGAAGTGATGCTTAACGTGAGCATAGACGCGCTGTCCGCCAAGCAAGCGCTCTCGCTGAATCTGGACGAGCTCCTGACCAAGTGCAGTAACGAGGTCAACGCGCGGCACCACTGTTTCCTTCATTTCTTCCTTCTCCACGGCTCCCAGGACGCTGGACCGGATAATTTCATCTTCTTGGCACCACTCAAAGACTCTGCGCTGAGGCATGCTTCAGTCAGAGTGGTTGAGCGTCACGGGCCATTCCGACGCAAGGGCGGCGTCGGCAGCTATTACTATCTGAAAGTGGACACGGACGCCATCGCGCCTTTCGTGTGGCTGGAGGCGTCGACCGCTCGAGGCCACTTCTCAGATAATGGTTTCCTAATGGTGTCGACGCCCATGACTGTGGAGTTCATCTTGGAGGAGGACGCTGATTCCCCTGAGCTAGTTTTCAATGTCACGTCGTTACACCAGGCCCCAGACCTGTGAGAAAGTTTGAAACAAAGGAGCTCCAGTAAACGAACACAGGACCTTCAGGAACTGAACAGTTAGTAAATGACGAGTCACACTATTAATTTACATTGTGTACCTATTATTTGTTAGATTTGAATATTTGTAATTAAAATGCCTACAATATATATATATACCTCAACCAAGTATGTGAAACATTTAAAAATCACTTTGAATATTTATATTTAATTAAGTTAAATGATTAAATCTTTTATTTTTGAGATTCTAGCGTTAATTTAGATAAATATGTTTGTGTAAATATTATATCTCGTTGATTTGAGCAATAGGAATGTAATAATTGTAAATAAATGCATAGCTATGTACTTGTGTCTCTTATTTTGTGTTTGGGGGAATTTTATCGATTAGATTAATGCCGTGTTAAATATTTTTTGTTGCAAAGGTTGGAATATAATTGGTCATAAACGTGTTTAATTTCACTTTGAATTGTTTAAAGTTCACACATACTGTAATTATTTTGTAATATTTTGTTCTCGAAGCTGTTATATTGGCGAAATAGTAAAACTTCAAGGTACTTTTTATGATACATACAACATTATATTTACCTCTTTTTATTTTTTACCTTTTAAACAAGGGTTTTAAATATTTACTGTTGTTAGCATTGGCCAGTTTTACAAATCATTATCATTGTCTTGAGCATAGATTAAAAGTAAGTTATTGTCCAGTCGCTATCTCAGACATAATTTTCAGTTACACCATTAGGCATTATGAGGTAATTTGTCGACCATACTATTTGATTCTTCGATCATGATGATGATGATGATAGGGAAACATGATATCTTAAGTTTTTATAACCGCCAGACGAGGTTGACGCCTTAACCCGCATGTCCATTGATGCGGATATGAACTTAAAGCATTGACTCTCTCTCTCTCTCTCTCTCTCTCTCTCTCTATATATATATATATTTAAAAAAACAAAGTCAATGCTTATAGGGTGTATGAAAACTACTTCAGTAGCCCCATGGCTTCTTTGGTGCTGACTGACAGCTCACAGCTAAAAGCTTTGAAAAGTTACCAGACCAAATTATGTATCCCTACGCCGAGACATATGATCTGCAAAAACATGTGTTTAGCAGATGTCACTTCTGACAGTCAAGATTTAGGTATATATCTAAATGTTGACAGTCAGAAGTCGGCTGTGAGCTGTCAGTCGGCACCAAAGAAGCCACGGGGCCACTGTAAGTACTGCAGTAATGACGTCCAACCTTTTCTTATCAACGAAAACTAAAAATTATTAGTTTCATACGAAGGGCCGCTAAGGTACAGATTTGCGAATCTGACGTCTTAGACCGTATGTTATCCTACGTTTGTTACTGTTATCGTTAACCCCTAGACGTAATTTAGCTTACCATACGCCACTGATATAGTAACTTAACACTGAGCCCTTTCCATGAGGGTATTCATCCTCCCGAAGGTACCGGGCTCGATTCCCGCGTTCAGGTGGTCACTTTTCACTTTATTGAGTTTGTTATCTATATGTTATATTTTAAGTTGCTTCGAGCTGTGTCACCAGAACAAAATAACTTACTGTCAGATATTGATACAAATTAACTTCTTTAATCCGTTACTAACACAGTTTTTACCTAAAGTCATGTCGACTGCATCCGTCACTTTTGATAGATATTGTATGGTTTCTTTTAGCACCGCGCATTACTACCCTTTAGGTTTATACGAATGTGTACTAATCACACTAATGGTTTTATGGATTAGAAAGGTTATATTTAAAGGAATTGTAACTTCATTTGCGTGGAGAGTGAAAAACTATTTTTTTTTGTTAAAAACCACCCTCAGTACACCTGACCAGGGGTTAGAACCTCGATCTCCCCGTCTTCGGTAGTCTAATCTACTGAAAGAGTAGCCTTTTAGACCGCGCGGCCACCGAAGTGGGTGATAGATATTATCAATACCTATAAAACTACACTAATAATATAGTTAAATGTTTTCGATTATGTCCGCAAAAAAAAAAGAGTTGTTTTTTGTATTTTCTCAAAGGCTTTTCCAATTGGATTGTAGTTAACTAACTGTCCGCTAGATTCTGCAAGCTCAAACATGACTGACCCGTGCATACAAGTTGATATTTCTCTGTCACCACCACTCGAGATGGAACCAAGGACCGTCCGAGCCACACCATCTGGCCGCCTCGCCTGTACGTTGCACTCTCCCCCTTCCCCTCCAAGTGGGATACGGGAAGGGGGGGAGTTCCCGGTCGGATCAGTAAGCGTTCCGAAATCGTGTGGTGGCGCGGGCCGTATGGGTTCCCAGAGCCTCTATTAATTATTCCCTGATCGGGACTTGTAGCCGGTCCTCTCCCCTCCTCGTCCCCCGGTTAATGGAGGCCTGGGGCTCCTCCCGTGGTGCGGTGGTAGGGAGTCATCTCACCTCCGCTGCAGTGGACAACAAACTCGCTGGACTGGACTCTGGGATGAAAGTGCTCCTTTAAGCTCCTTTCTCCTATAAGAATACTACTTTCTGTTAGGAGTATGTCCTTCCGACCAAAATCAACATATACAGTAGCCCCACGACTTCTTTGGTGCTGACTGACAGCTTTGAAAAGTTACCAGACCAAATTATGTATCCCCTACGCCGAACCATATGATCTGCAAAAACATGTGTTTAGCAGCTGTCACTTCTGACAGTCAAAATTTAGGTATATACCTAAATGTTAACTGTCAGAAGTCAGCTGTGAGCTGTCAGTCAGCACCAAAGAAGCTGTGGGGCTACTGTATATACCTAAATGTTGACTATCAGAAATCAGCTGTGAGCTGTCAGTCAGCACCAAAGAAGCTGTGGGGCTACTGTATATACCTAAATGTTGACTGTCGGAAATCAGCTGTGAGCTGTCAGTCAGCACCAAAGAAGCCGTGGGGCTAGTGTAGGTGGTTTTACACTTTTTTTTTTTTTACTATTACCTAAGCTTTCACTCATTTTACGTATTCCAAGGTCCAGGTTATTAAAAAATAATTCACAGTCTTACTAGCGTTATTTTGAATTCTTTTAACTTAATTTATGGCCCGTCTACAACCAACATACCCGCTTGTCTGTCTCGCAAACGCACTTGTAATTACACTCTTTTAGATACAAAAATAGACTGTCTACAGTGAAAAGTCGCAAGGCGTAATTTCAACCAATATATACAAACAGCAAAGATGATTATAAAAGTCAAATTCATATTAACGTTTTCAAATAAGAAATAATTTTAAAAAAAATATTAAATGGTTAAATATATATAGTTTTAATTGAAAATCCTATATTTATTTCTATACATTTCCAAGAGCTGTTCTCATAGACCAAATAACTTCATATTATTTGATTTTACTAGTCCATCCACATTTGTTTTTTTATTGGCTGACTGCAAGCCAACGCAACTACATAATCGCAAGAGATGGATGTTCAGCTCCTCCCGACAAGCTGGACCGACAGTTCCGACATACGGTTGTGTTTGCGTATGCTATTGTAGACAGACATAAATTACGTTATTGCGTAGTTACGAGTCCGACAAGCGGATGCAGGAGGATGTTTGTTAGTTTGATAAAAAAAAATACTTCCTCAAACTTGTTTATAACACCTAGTCTTACCGTTTGGGCTATACTCCTATTTACTAACTAAGCTGATGTTAGGAATTAGTAAGGTACGATTTAGAAGAAATGTACACGCATTTGCATGGAGGGAAAGTGGGGAAAACCACTCTCAGTACACCCAACCTAGACTCGAACCTCGAGCTCTCCGTGATTGTTAGTCTAGTCTACTGCGAGAGTAGCGCGTCAGACCATGCGGCCAACGAAGTGGGTGGGGTGGGGGGGGGGAAGTGGATGTTTAGTAGCTTCTGGTATGACTTAAAAATAATTCATCAATTTAATAAACTGAAAATTCGTTACTCACCAAGAGGAAATAAGTGTCAGGCGAAAATTGAAAATGTTGTCTAGAAAACTTGGAAAAGTCGGGAAATATCATACATAATATAATAAACCCTCGTAGTCACTCTTGGATTTTATTCTTTCAAAGGTAGGATGACCTGGTGGTCTAGGGGTAATGTGTTGGACTTCTGAGCTGGTGACCGGAGTTCAATCCTCGGTCCCGGCACAGATTTATCTGATTACCAAACCCTTCCTTTACCTCTGACAAGGCATCTTGTGAATGTGGGGAATGCCAGACCTCCACCGTGGTTCGGATTCCACGTTAAACTGTAGGTCCTCCGTGTCATCTCACAATCACCCTACCATTACACATTAGCGTAAGTGCGTATAACCCGAACGGGTAGTAATACGCGGTGCTAATAATAATAATAGTAATAATAATATTCTTTCAAAGCAATTTGGTGGAGGTCTTAATTCAAGCTCAACCAATCAATCTGTTTTTATAATTCATTCGCGGCCTTAGTTTACTTGGATGACAGCTGAAAAAGTTACTAAAAAATAGTACCTAACTATCCCTACGCCAACAGCTGACATCTTTCACTTTGGATAACTGTAATGAAAACATATGGTAACATATGAATGTGATATTTAACCACAGTAATTTAGGACAATATTATTTATATTTATTTGAGGTTCGGCACAAAGCTTATTTATCGTTTTATTCTCCCTAAAAAAAAGTATTATTCACATCAATTTCATAAAAGGGCTAACGAATACTGCTTCAACATGATGACCGACGAATTTAAACCATGTGATTGAACATGAAGGAAACAAGTTCTTGACAATGGTGCATCCACGCAGTAGCTACACATATTTTATTCACTTAAATATTTCTAAATACGATAAGATAATCATAAAATAATTTATTGCATCTAAAAAAATGACAACAATTTTCTCTTTTCCAAGTAAATACGATGCTTGTATTAAAAAGTATTGGTATATGCATTATATTACACATCACTGATAAAATTCCAAAACGGAGAACAAGTAATTTTAATTATGTTTAAAATATTGTTTCGGATTGGGTAAAAATAAATTATTAAAAGTAATTAAATAGTGGTCGAAATATTAATTTTACGTTACTTTTTACAAGTGTTGGCAACCCAAAACCTAAAATAAACATATGATTTTTGAACTGTCATTCAGGTCATGGACAGATTGTAAACATTTGGAGGTGTCAACTCAACTAGCCTTACAAAGTGGCACGAGATTTTTCTTTTTTTAAGTATTCCCTTGCTTGGCGTCTTATTAACATCTTTATTACTACCCTCATCGGTGTCCGTATTATCTAACGCGTCACACTCGCGTTAAACTGGATTGCCGTTGACTGGGAGACCGGGGTTTAAATCTCTATCTAATTTACTGAGGGTGGTTTCTTCTGAATAGTTTTACTCACTCTCTTGATTCAAATGTGGATACATTTATTCTAAAATTTTACCTTCCTCATCCCGATTCCATTAGAATGCTATTATTGCATGTATATAACTCGAAAGGCTGAACACGACTTACAAACTAACTTAAATATAGAATACATAAATCCCAGTCTCCCGGCTGTTAATTTATCACTGTGAAGTAGTAATATCTAACCGACACTGTGGTCTAGTGATCAGAGTCCTGGATACAGATCTAGAGGGACCGGATTCTATCTCTGGCGCATCTAGAATATTTCTTTGAAGAAGGGGGTCAGGAACGGTGTCAAAACTATATTTGTGTGGGGGGGCACGGGGTGGGGGACGAGGAGCTACTTGAATAAATAAGTAGCAGAACTCTGAGGTTAGTGGCTAGTGGATGTGTTGTGTTGTGTTGACAACATGACAACTTCTTCCCGCAAATTTTGGCACGATCTTTGCTAACGGTAGCGGCCGCTCGGTCGTTACAGCTCGATAGCGGGCTCACGCCATGGAGGAGGAGTGAGTCCTAATTTCACTGATGATTCATTTTCCGACCGTTAATCGTTTACTATGAATCCTTCTGGAACTCACTTAACAAGTTACCTCAACAGCGAGCTGCCGATCAAAACTAGTTACCTTAACAGTGAGCTGCCGATCAAAACTAGTTACCTTAACAGCGGGCTGCCGATCAAAACTAGTCACCTCAATAGTGAGCTGCCGATCAAAGCTAGTTACCTTAACAGCGGGCTGCCGATCAAAACTAGTTACCTTAACAGTGAGCTGCCGATCAAAACTAGTTACCTTAACAAAGAGCTGCTGATCAAAACTAGTTACCTTAACAGCGAGCTGCCGATCAAAACTAGTTACCTCAACAGCGAGCTGCCGATCAAAACTAGTTACCTCAACAGCGAGCTGCCGATCAAAACTAGTTACCTCAACAGCGAGCTGCCGATCAAAACTAGTTACCTCAACAGCGAGCTGCCGATCAAAACTAGTTTCCTCAATAGCGAGCTGCCGATCAAAACTAGCTACCTCAACAGCGAGCTGCCGATCAAAACTAGTTACCACAACAGTGAGCTGCCGATCAAAACTGGTTACCTCAATAGTGAGCTGCCGATCAAAACTAGTTACCTCAACAGCGAGCTGCCGATCAAAACTAGTTACCACAACAGTGAGCTGCCGATCAAAACTAGTTACCTCAACAACGATCTGCCGATCACACCCGACATCTTCGGGAAGGTCTGGGCCTTGAACCCCGTCCAGGTGCACTGCGAGTAGTTTTCCTCGTACGGTTTTCCTCGTTGTTTGACCCGCCTCACCTCTCAGAGCAATATGTCAATAGTTATTGTGTTAAACGTACTAATAAAAAAACACCCAACAAATACCCGCACTGGCGGACACATGTACAAAGGCGTCAGTCGCGCCTAGTCTAGTTTGCCAATGGCGGAGAGATCAGGGATTCAATCCCGGCTGGGTGTACGGTTTTTTTTCCATCTCCAAACAGTTTCCCACTCTCCTTCCACGCAAATAAAGGGTAGAACTACATTTACTCTGAATTCCACCTCCCTCATTTCCTCTTTAGTGTACAGTAACCCCGTGGCTTCTTTGGTGCTGACTGACAGCTGACAGTCAACATTTAGGTATATACCTAAATTTTGACCGTCAGAAGTGACAGCTGTTAAACACATGTTTTTACATATCATTTGGTTCGGCGTAGGGATACATAATTTGATCTGGTAACTTTTCGATGACGTCAGCTGTGAGCTGTCAGTCAGCACCAAGGAAGCCATGGGGCTACTGTAAATATGCTGATATCCCGGACGGGTAGTAAGTTACTATGGACAATAAACGGCGAATAAGTTAAGGTTAGATGTAACTACAACTCTGTATTCCTCGGAGTAAGTTTTATTGTGGAGTGCTGTACGCGCTCTTATTAGTCTGCAGGGCGGAGAATAAAAACCGACTAAGTGCTCCTGAATCAATTTATTAGAAATTGAAGCCTTAAGCTGCACTTTAGGACACAGAGCTACTCTCATCTAATGAGTTTTAAACTATTAGCATTCAACCAATAATCCCACCATGTTGACAAGGGGGGAGCGGGGGTCACAAGTCAGGTAAGATAATATAACAGTCGGTCAATTTAAAACTAGCAATAAAATCAGTAACCTCTCAGGGAAAATAATAAACAATAGGATTTGGCTAATTCGACATTAATGAACTCGAAAAATGTATAATTCGAACCCACCTTGATTTCCCAATTAAATTTATATTTAAATCAATGATTAAAAATATAATTTAATTCACATTTTAGAAGGAAATATTTGGATAATTCGAAGCCTATATGTTATTAATTCTATTGAGTTTGTATTTATTTCAAACCTAACTAAACGATCTTCATCAAACCGAGAATGTCTAAGCTAGGGTTAACCTATTGACACACAGTAAATAAGAAGGCGGCGAGTGGGTTGCCTATTATAAGGGATGTGTTGCTTTGGCTTTCTAAAGTTCTGATTAAAGTCTGCAATTTTTCGTAATGCTGATTTTTCCAAGGTTTTATATTTTGTGTTTGGAATTTTTCATGCTTTTCCATGTAGGCCTATAGGTCGTGCAATGTGTATGCGTGTTTTATATGGCATGTAACATATATGTGTTTAACTTTAGCATATTTTGAAGTTATTGATTTATTCTGAACCAGCTGCCTAGATACTCATGAAAACTGTTAAGTCGAATTTTGTATATCTCGAATTTTGTTAGATATTCCTTGGACTTTGAATTAAAAAGGCTATACTATACTTGGCTGTCAAAGGAAGAGAAATCTCTTGGTTGCACCTTATCCCAACACTGTTATCTTTAATCAAATATATGTACATTTATTTTTGAGGGCATTTAAAAACTAATTATTTATAACAAGCAGTGTGTAAAAGTCCACTTTTTCAATTCTAAGCAAAGTTGAATCGAATTTACGAAACATTCTCGAAACCGAATCGAAGTTCTAATATTTAAAAAAAAATATGTACGGAAAAAAATATTCTACCTTGCATAACAAATGTATGTAAATATAGGTATTAAATTTTTTTTAAATGTTATATTTCAAATATAATTAAAATATTTCTTAAAATAATGGGCCTAAATTAAGTTATCACAAAATGTAATTTAAATATTTTAGATTCTTCTTTCATGTTAACACAAATTTGTGATGTAAATAACTTCGGAAAATGAAAATAAAGAACAACGAGCCGCAATTGAGGCGTGATAAAAGTTTGACTATGAAACTGGTCCCATGACCCTACAATATAATCCACGCCATAGTGGAATAATGGAAGGTAAGCGTTCCACCATCTAGGGTAGACTAAGGCTGGGCGCTATTAGTGCGTGCGCGCATACTGACCCGGTGTCTTACATACGCGGTGACTCGGATTACAGCGACTGGCCGCTGGTTGTTGGTCGCTAAGGGCCACCGCGCACTGGACTGCGGCGATCAGTTGGCCGATGACTGACGTGGCCGGTCGCTTCCTTGGTCGCGGAGCAAGTCGTCGGTATCTAAAAGGTCACAATGGCTGGTCGCGTGACCCGGGCTGCCCAATGCGTGGTGGCCCTAAATGAACGCCCTTTCCTTGGTTACTTTAGACCCCAGTGGTCGCTGCGACACGGCCGCCCAGTACGCGCCCGGCCGAAGGGTAAAGTTCGTTCACCGTAGGAAATGATTTCTGAAAGGCCTTTTTCCCTACCATAAAACTATTATATAGTAAGATATTGGTAGGAAAAAAGACCTTTCAGAGAGTAATTCCTACCGTTAATGAAGTATACTTTACCAACTCCCCTTGCATCGCTAACCCTTACGGCGGGGCGCGTACACATGCGGCATTTCCGCATGTCAAATGTTCGTCTATTCGCGAACTTATTGTAAAATGTTTGTCGAATGACGAGCACACACACACACACACATATATACCCATTTGTCGAATTTCAGAGTGATTAAGTGATCTGTCGGGAAAGGCGAACATTCGTGTCAGCGTGTAGGATGAAATGGAAATGGCCTGTAAACATCATTTGCAACCGAGCCACTTCCACGACTGAACGTTTCCGATGCTGCCGATACACAATGGACCACGAAAGTGACGACATCTATTACTGCTGCAGTGACTACCATATAGTGTGTTGTTATTGCAGCGTATTAAGTACAGAAAACCCAGTAGCTAAGTATTTTCCTAATGACGAACATTCGTTACTCGAGAATCGGTTGAATGTCGCCTTTAGACAAGAACGCGCGATCGTGTCGCGTTAGGTCGAGTATGTCAGTGGAGTGGGCCGCCAAGCGCTGGGAACGCCGCAAACAGTGGCCAGCCAGCCGCCTAATAATCTCATCAATATCCATGCTCTGCTGCCTCGGGCCAGTAATATTGACCATCTGTTCCACTGGCCCGGATTAATCACAGTCCTTTTTCTGTTGTCTGGCTGGCTGCCTGCTTTATTAATTTGTATTTTTGTATGCGTGTATTTTTTGTCTTTTTCTCCCTGCGCTCTTTTTTTTTATAAAATACAATCCTCTTTTCTAGCGGTCAACATTGATAACATATTAATACATAGAGATATTATTTTGTAGATATTGATCATCTCTATCAAAAGAGACAACTGCAACTTACAATTCCTGACGTATAAATTCCTTCACCTCTGACAAGACATCTTGTGAATGTGGGGAATGCCAGGCCTCCACCGTGGTTCGGATTCCACGTTAAACGGTAGGTCACTCCATTTCATCTCACAATCACCCTACCATTACACATTAGCGTAAGTGCGTATTATAACCCGAACGGGTAGTAAGACGCGGTGCTAATAATAATAATAATTGACGTATAGATATATTAAAGTTCCTACCTTGTTCATACAACAGTTCAATTTTCTTAGGAATAATATCATCCGATAGAAAAGTTTAGAGATCCACTTTCACGTAAACTCACCTCAGTGGCCAAATGGTCTATGTCGTCACTCTCGTATTAGACTGGCCTTATAACGACAGTGAGATCGGGGTTCGAATCGCAGCCGGACCTATTAGAGGGTGGTTTTTCTCTAAATTGTTTTCCACTCTCCTGCCACGGAAATGCGGATGTATTACCTTTAAAATGCTTCCTTCCTCGTCCCTACCCTATTAAAGAAACCGCCATATATGCGTATAACCTGAACAGGTAGTGAGTGGGGCGTGGCGATTTAATGATAATAATACGTTAAACTAGTCACACGTCAAGTAATGTGCTCTGAAGCTGTCACTTTTGATAGATTGTAGAAATAGGCCTACATATAAAATCAAAATTGGAAAACAGAAGTTGGAAATAATTGAGCCGTTCAAGTACCTGGGAGGTCTGCTGACTAAGCGTGCATACTGCCCTAAGGGAATTAGTTCGAGGATCGCCATAGCCAAGGAAACTTTTAACAAGAAGACCATAAAGTTGAGTTTGGAACTGGGGAAATACTGCATCGTGTTGTATCAGAATCTTGGACTCTCTAGAAAATTAAAAAGAAATATTTGAAGAGCTTATAAATGTGGTGCTAGAAAAGACTTGAGAAAATAAGGTGGACAGACAGGACAAATGAACAAGTCCCGAGAAGAGAACCATTTTGGATGTGGTTCTTCGGTACAAAGCAAACTGTATCGTACACATCCTCAGGAGGAACTGTCTTCAGCATGACGTCAAAGAAGGAAAGGTTGAGGGAAAGAGGAGCTTAGGAAGGAGGAGGATTCAAATATTGGATGACTTGAAGGAAAGGAAGAAGATTCTGGGAGTTGAAGGAGGAGGCAGAGGACAGGGTGCATTGGCGGTCGAAGTTCACTGACAAAAGGACTGGAGCTGTCGTACGACAGAACACCAAATGATAATAAAACACGTGCAAGTATTTCACCCTCAAAGTCTATTTTTATCACTGAAATCTTAGAAGAAAACATTTGTGGGGGGGTATTGGTAGCACGACAGTCTCGTGGCCAAGGGGCGTTTAGACTATGCCTCTTTTCATGCAACTAGGTGAACAGGAGATGCACTTGAGGCATATGCCCCAAAAGATGGTGTGCGCTAGTGTTCCCCATAATATTTGGGGAGCACGTTGCAACTGGTTTTTATAGTTGCGTTTTCCATGCACATGTTTGTGTGTGTGTTTTTTTTCGTGATGGAGTGGGTTGCCGAAAAAATTAAATTTATGAATGATTATCACACACATCCATTATTGTGACGGTCGTCACACACACTTTTGATAATATTCCTACACTTGATTATAGAAACTGAGTCATCCAGAACTCACGACGCTTCCGTTTCTTTTCACGCCGTAAAATGACGATAACTGCAGCGGCGACGCCAGCAGCAAGTACTTCCCGCGACGACATCTCTAAGCACACTGACGCGTGGAAAGAGAGGCAGGCAAAAGTGAAATAGGTCGGGTCGCATGAGGCAAGACGCGCCTAAAGAGGCATGCCTCTGCGCATATAATGTTGCATGAAATAAGGCACCTTCACAGGCACTAGCTGTGCTGGTAAACTCGCTCGGGGAAAGCGACTGAATTCATTTGAACCCATTAAAAAAAATCCACCGGTGAATTCCACTCGACCAGTTGTAGGCCTATATTGTTCTTTGTGCATGCTCGATAGTTTGATATCCAGGTAGTGAAGAGAGGGTTGGGGAGGCAAGAGGGAGGTAGTAAAAAAAAACACGCTCCGGGGCGTTTATTTTTATAACCTTGTAACTCCCCCCGAGGCTAGGTTCGTGGGTTTGGGACCTACCCCATGTGTTTTATGAATTGTTGTTATAGTTTTGATCGGTAATTAAATGTTTCCACCCCCCGGCGTCCGCGGACTATTGTTATGGTTTATTTTTTAAATATTATTATTATTATTATTATTATTATGTTGTTTGTCGGGGTCCGCGCGATACATCCGCACTTCTCACGCGCGGACACTTTTATATTAAATGTCGCGGCAACGTGTAAAAACAGTTTATCTCCGTTACACAACCCTTTAGACACTTTTTTTTTGTTGTTTAAGGAACTTTATCTGACAGCTTATAAAGCTACTAAATGTACATTTATATCGGATCTTCTTTTTCTGTCTTTTGTATAAAGATAGGCGTAGTAGACGATACATGGACGGAGCATCATGAGAGAATATTTGCGACGGGCATCACTGGGCCTAACGGCCAAAGGGGACGGTTTCAGAACGCGGCGCCATCACGTCGTCGGGCGATCGGCGACAGGAACGCGGTGCATAAAAGGACTCTTGAGGCGCGAAGAGAAAAAAAAAAGTTTCAAGGAAACATAAAAAAAAAGTAATCAAAAAGAAGTGTTTCATTTTACATGACGTGTAAGAAGGCATTATTTATAATTATAAATTTTGTGTATCATTAAACTCGTATTCGAGTCGATGAAAGGTGTGTGAATTGTTATTATCTGCGAAGACCGGTCGGAGCCTGCTATAATGAGGCCCTCCCTCCCATTTAAAACCTGTATGTGTTGGAGTTGAATAGGTTTCACCCCCTGACAGGCTCCAATGTAAATTGGTCGGATTTGTTGCGACACCTGCTCTCGTTCGCACCACCTCCATGTCGACACTAGCGACATATTAGCCTGGGACGAGCTGACATTTTACTCAAATTATAAAATGATAATTATTATTGTTGTGATTTGCCGTTAGCTTGGATTGTTGTTGCTAAATCATGATAGTCGTCTATTCTCGGGGAGAAGTGGCATAAGTTGCTTTTTTTTATGTTATAGGCCCAATATAAATCATAATTTAAAAATCATGTTTTTTTTCTTTCTCTCGACACCCTGAAGAGAAAGTATTGTGATTGTAAAAAAATCCAACCCGACATTTTGATAGATGTCTACGTTTAATGACCCCACACACCAAAAAAGTGCGTTTCGCAATGCCGTCTGTTTTGAGGGCTTAGTAGTAGTTGTTTACTGAAGGGAAAAGAATAGAAAAATTGATTTTCTATAAATTTGCTCTAACGATTGTGATTAAATTTTAAATCTAGAAACTGTTTATCATTACAAACAAGATGGCGACTCTCATTTTCTCGTGAAAATGACTTTACGGATACTTTATGGGAAATTTTCTAATTTTTCATCATTTCTCCGCAACTTTTTGACAAATGAAATAACATAATTGTAAAGGGGTAGTACTATTAAAAATACAAGATATTTTAATTGAAATATATTTTTATTAAACCTATAATTTCTGAG
>CABFVX010000892.1:201206-212861 GCA_902151425.1 Timema shepardi
TGTAACACCGTGTAGACATTTAGCCCATCCCAGCCCCCCTCCCCAACCTGTGCTACGTAACTTATCTCACCAAGAGTGAATGTCATAGGGAAGTTTTGTTATACTCAAGGATGGGTTCAGACTTAATACTTCTTAAAATCCATTTTAAATCCTGATTATAAATTATTTCAGAGAGTATTATTATTTATAACATTAGAATTTGAGTACAAGACCTGTGTTACGTAACACTTTGATGTACCCCACCCTCCCCCATGTAACATCATGTAGACAATAGAGCTACCCCCTTCTTCCCCTCTTAAGGTGTTACGTAGTTTATGGACGACCCCTAAATTTAAAAAAAGGATTGAATCTGTGAATCTTGTAGGCCTATACCTGAAAGAGCGGATGTTTTCTACACGAAGTGTACTCTCACCCGAGTGTCGTGTCAAGTTCGGGCACTAACATGGCTGTTGTATAGTGAAGAGGAGAGCATCGTGGCCTCCTCTGAAAACTGTAGTATAGTGTAGTAAGTAGGGGCGGAAGTCGTCCCCTCCCCTCCCCTTATTGTCTCTTGTGAAAACCAGTAAGCCGTGATGCTACAGACCGGCAAAAAAAAAAAAAGTTCGGGATTGAGGGGGAGAGCGCTTTGAGGACTTATGACTGGGAGAATAACCGAAAACTAGTGCGGCAGGCGTCCATGCGCTCGTGTGGTTCGGATCGTATAGCGGGAAAGTTGCTGCGACATGTTCGTTGGTGGGTCGTCTCGATTCTGTGGTCGAACGCCTGCGTATTATTGTTTTGTCCATAATCTTGCGTCAACTTGTAGCTTAGAGGGACTTTCTCCTCGTTTCTTTGATATTATTGTCGAAAACTTCACTGGGTGCGCTTTGTCATGAAACGTCATCATTGGATAGTGGTATACATTTTTAGAAGCTCTCTACAACATTTATCTATTGTTAATTTCCATAGTGTGACGTGACACGCGGAAAAATCTTTACCATCGCGTTGATTTTTTTTTTCCGCCGGTGTTTGTGTGCTATCGTTTTGTTTTTTTTCTCCACATTTTTAACAAACGCATATAAAACTGATTTTTGCTTTGTCGGTGGCATGGGGTACTTTTTAATTTATTTTTGTAAACATTTTTCTTGCCTCGAAGGAAGAAGTGGTGGATTTTTTAAAAACTAATTTAGAAAAAGTTTGATTAGTCACAAGTCGGTGTTTTTTTAGTACTGTGAATTCATTATTAAACAAACAAAAATAGTGTTGTCAATATTTAATTATTTGAAAAGTTTTTTTTTATAGAAAAACTCATTCGGTTTTAAAGACCTAGCAAGTGTGCTCAGGGGTGCCATCATTATCTTTAAATATATCCCTGGAAACATAAATCTTGTTTGTAGGAATATTTTTTTTAAATTAATTGTCTGAAACAATATTTCTTTATTTATATATCCGTACACTAAACATAATGACCTATTTGTTATATAGATAGATCAACGCCTTTTGACAATCACAAACTGATAAACCAGGTGCATTTGGTAGACCTGTTGAGGTTCTTCGAGTGACAGCGCAAAAAAAAAAAAGACGAAAATATGGCTGTGATGTTAGAACGAACCGCGTTGAATCCATCGTTATGATCAGGATTGGACCAGGATCCGAACATTCCTCCAAGGCGTGTTCGCGCCGATCGAGAGAGTAAGGCGGCGCCATGCACCGCCACGGTGGAGTGACGTCACGGCGCCACCAACAGCCATCGACGGTTGGGGTGGTGGTGGTGGACCGGCCGTTGTCTTTGGACCCGGTGTACCAGACTCTGTTGGAAGGGGGGCTGGTTCTCAAGAAGAGCCCCTCTCTAGAAGACGTCAGTGACAACAACAACCACCAGCACCACCAGCAGGATATACCCGCGCCCGAACACGCCTTCGCTTCTTATTACCAGGTACAAGACTCACCTGTGGACAGACAGTCCTGTTCCTTATCGCGCATGCGCTCGTCATTTGTTGACGGAACAAGACTAGCGGGACGCATGTGGAATTATGTCTCGTGGAGCGTCACGGATCGACACATTTAAAATTATCTGATATAGTAGTAAAGAAGGTGGGATTCTTTTAATGTCATATCATGGGAAATGTAATATTTCTAATCATATACATACAAAAACAAAATTTCCGATAGTTACATATTAATTACTATTATAGAATAATTTTAAATAATTTAAAAATCCATAAAAGCTCACTTTAATCACAGAAGAACGTAAACACTTAAAAGAATGTCATAACATTGCACCAGAGGTGTTTTAAACAGCAGTAGTTAACATTTTTAATATTACAAATCATCCCAACTGAACAAAAACTAACCTTTCAGGCATCAGTGACATATTTTTTATGAATTTTCGGTATCCTGAAATATTTTGCACTAAAATACACTATTTTAATTTGTTAATATATCTACATTTATTTTAAAATATTAATTTTGCTCTCGTTCATTGTAAATTTGATTTTGTTGTGTGCATATATGGTAAACAATATGTTATTTCTCATATTATGACACAAAACAAAATTTAAGAATTCCTCCTTTTCGTATTCCTCCCATAGTATCAGCCAAGATATCCGTTAGAGCAGTGGTTCTCAACCTTTTTGATCATAAAATTCCCACCTCTTCCCCTCCATTTTCTTAACATTTTAATTGCCCACGCCCACATATTCCAATATTCTTTGAGACAATTATAATAATAATAAAAATATTTAAAAAAAATCATGTTTTCTAATCACTTCTTTATACAAAAATCAATATAACACTGGCAGCGTAACGGAACAAATACTCGTAAATTGACTGAAAATTAATGTGATGGTTGGCAGAATTTTGTTTTTACGAGTTCTTGAATATATGATCTTACAGTGTTGCCAATATCTCAAGAGAAAATTATCTTACATTGTAAAAAGAATTGATAAAAAGAATGTCTTCAATTCTTAGCTGATTTTAACGTAATTTCCCACGTGTCCCTCGCCCCCCTAGGAAAGTGCTTCACGCTTCCCCAGAGGGGTGCGCCCCCCAGGTTGATAACCACTTTGGTTAGATGATGTGATGCCAGTTAGGTCCGTATTTAGATTTTTATAGTTTTTTGCTAATTTTACTACACAGCAAGATATCTTAATGTTTTTTTAAACATAAAATTCATCTTGAATCATTGAAAAGTTTTTTTTAAAGCCTTCTGAGTTAAGATTCCCGGGTTCAATTCCTGATTTGGTCGAACATTTATAATTTGAGATATGTAAGCTCCCTTTCAAAGTAATGAATTAACAGCCAGGGGACTGGATGTTGTGTCTGTTCTAGATTTAAGTTAATTTATATAAGTTGTGTGTTGATATAATCCATCGATTCAGAAAGTGCATGGTAAACACCTTAAATAAATAAAGTTTAAACAAATTTGAGGTTTTTAGTGGTTATGCATTTCATGAGGCTCCATTAATCTTCTAGTCTAGGTATTGAGGAGGAATATAAAAACAATACTTTCCTTTTGGAGGGAAGATGGGTTGGGGATTGAAACATCCTCGCCTCTCTTCTCCTCAAATGCCAGTTTTTAAAAACTCAAAACTAGATTTTTAGATTTGCTCTAACATTATTATATCAAGTAATTAAAAACGAAAGTTAGCCCTTAATGTTGGACTACAATACAAAACAAATCATTCAGAGATAGATCAAGATTTCCTACCAAACACAGATTGAAATAAGAAACTCTACAAAGTGGACAGTGGTCAATTTTTACTGAAACTACAGATAAAAATTAAGCTGACACACTCGCCTCTTACCGCGTATCCAAGATCAGTGATAAAAGAAATAAACCTTACGAAGATGGTGAATTGGTAAACAATACCCTTTCCGAGTTTGTACACAAGTGTTTTGCCATTTACCCATAATAACTAACGCCCAGATTTAAATGCCCTAAAAATTATTTTTAAAAAAAGACTTCAAGTTTTTAATAGTTGAGTTAAACCTATAAAAGAAATAGGCTTAATAAAGGCACACAGCCAAGTCAAACACTCACTTTACAAAATGTAAAATGCAATGAAAAACCTTCAATAACCAAACTCTTGCCTTCTGCTAAATATAATAGTCCAAATCCCTAAAATCCCTAGCGTAATTAGTACCTATGTGTATAACCCGAACGGGTAGTAAGACGCGGTGTTAAAAAACAAACAAAAAACTAACTATTTTAATTGGAGCTGAAAATATTTGAGATAAACAACTTGAAGCTACAGTAGCCCCATGGCTTCTTTGGTGCTGACTGACAGCTCACAGCTTTGAAAAGTAACCAGACCAAATTATGTACCCCTACGCCAAACCATATGATCTGTAAAAACATGTGTTTAGCAGCGGTCACTTCTGACAGTCGGCTGTGAGCGGTCAATCAGCACCAAAGAAGCCATGGGGCTACTGTAGCTAGGCTTTACCTCTCTTTAGCCCTGCTATTGTAATGCCTACGTACACCAGTACTGGTGGCGCCACTCGTGATGGCTCCGTAAGTTCTTGCAGGGAAAATCCGGGCGGCATCATGTTTACCGCGATCAAATTCTCGAAAATCCTAAAACATAACTCACCGTTTCTCGTAAACTAATTGGACAATCACAGTGGTTTTTACAGAAATAGTTATAATTACAATCCTTAAAATATATGAGGATATTATTAAAATTCCCATATTCTGGTTATTATTACTATTATTATTATTATTATTAGCACCGCGTCTTACTACCCGTTCGGGTTATACGCACTTACGCTAATGTGTAATGGTAGGGTGATTGTGAGATGAAATGAAGGACCTACAGTTTAACGTGGGATCCGAACCACGGTGGAGGCCTGGCATTCCTCACATTCACAAGATGTCTTGTCAGAGGTGAAGGAAGGGTTTGGTAATCAGATAAATCTTTGCCGGGACCGAGGACATATTCTAGTTGGTTTACTTTGAAAATATTGTTTTTAAATGAAAGAACTATAATAAGGTTTTTACTGCAAACATATTTTCACTCTATGTAATAGTTTTTTCCTAATTGAGATAGATGGATATCATAAGTGAAGGAAATGATCATCATGAACTGAATTTTATTTTGATAAAAGACTCATTCCTCTAACACCAATACTTTTCACAATTCGATGGTTTAGTTACGAGATCTTCACGCCGCCCCATGTTTTCGATAGACTGAAGATTGTCAGAGAGACCGGTCCGTCATTCATTAGAAAACAATTTTTTCAAAGCAAACCAATTGGAATATAGGAATTTTAATAACATCCTCATGTCTTTTAAAGTTTCTATAACAAATTTTGAAAAAAAAACCCACAACTATTATGATTGTTCATTTAGTTTACGAGAAACGGCGAGCTACATTATAGGATTTTCGAGTATTTGACGGCGGTAAACATGATGCCGCTTGGATTTATCCTGCAAGAACTTAAGAATGTGGCCGTCTTGCGCGCTCGCGTCGTGGATTCAAATATCGTATCACTTTGCACGGAGCTTATAGGAGACTCACATTGTCGGCAGCCCGGGCTCCCTCCACTGCCGCCTAATTATACCAAATAATCGTTTGGTTTTTATTAATATTAATAAATGATATCCGAATAAAAGTAGATGGGCTTATTTGTTGTAGTGATGAAATGAACCAATCATCAACCCCTAGGCTGGTGACAGACTGACGTTTTGGTCGCTGCGACACAAACTTCGTGACCAGGTTGCTCTGTTGTATTGCATTGTGTCATATGAGAGAAGTCAGACTAGCGACACAAACGCCGTGACCAGGTCTCGGGTCTCATATGAAACAATGCCCTACACTAGAGAGAAATGGTCGCGACGTTTGTGTCGCAGCGACCAAAACGTCAGTCTGTCACCGGCCTAAAAACAAAAAAATAACAACTCAAGGGAGACTCGACAAATTAATTTAAAAAAGGGGAACGATATGAAATAAATTGTGTCCAACGTTCTTGCTAAAATAAACTTTGTCGGGGGACTTTATATCATATTTCCGTTGCTTAGTTGCTTCATTTATGGAAGTTTTTATGAATTATTAGTAAAAGCGCAATAAACCTCAGTAAGTAGGTTAAGTTTGTTTTTGAAGCAGTGAAAATGTTAAGGTAGATCTCCCTTCCCCCATACTTCCCCCACCCCAAAATAATTATTACAGAACAACATTTTGGGATCAAAGGGATTTTTATCACTATCCGAAAACATGTTCCGGACAAACCGGAATTTCGGATGAACGTTAAAACTCTTGTGTTCACAAATACCCCCTCCCCAGATTCATAATCGTAAAAAGTTGAGTTGATCTAACTCTTAATGTATTCGCTTCGGTGGTTGAATGGTCTTAAGAGCGTCACCGTCGTAATAGATTGGACTGATGGTGACGGGAAGATCGGGGTTCGAATCCCTGTCAGGTATTTTTTCCTAAAATGTTTTCCAATCTCCCTCCGCTCAAATGCGGACACACCTCCTCTAAATAAAACCTACATCACCCCCAACACGGTAGAGCAATTAGTACGTCACATATGACCCGGATGGATAGTAAGACGCGGTCCTAAAATAATAATAATAATAAAATGTGTACAGTCTGTTTAAAGTTTGTGTGGGCTTGTCGGAATCTATCTTAAAAATAGTCGTATGACGTGATAAAACTGTTGCATTTCCTACATCATCCACCTTCCTCCACTTTTTTGTTTTTAGCAGCCCACTTTTTGTGTATGTTCTAAGTTGTACATCCGCCTTGTTGATCTGCGCGCAGCGACATCATAAAGAGAGAGAGAGAGAGAGAGATTAAAAAACCCATGCATGAATGTAGTCGCTATCGAGCGAAGGGTTTATAAATATACAGACTGTTGCTGGCAGAGGATGGACCAAGGTCTAATAAGTTGGTACAGTCTGTCACAAATTGTAGACTACCAACCACTCATATACTAGCCGCATTTTCAAACAAAGTTCCTTTTAAAAAGTACACATATATTATTTTACAGCGCCAAATTCGATAACGTTTTACTATTTTATTAGTATCATTAAGGTATTAATATTTTTTTAACCAAAAGTGACAGCTGCAGCTAATAAATATGCGCCTGGGCTGAATCATTCGTAGTAGCCCAGTAGTGAAAATATTAGCCAGTACTAATGTGCCCTTGCCCGGGGGACGCCCGAATGTGCTTATTGTACATCCTTTCCTTGGAGGAGTTTTCCATGTCCCGATAGGATGATGATGATGATAGTGAGTATGAGGGTGTGGAACCAGTGGAAACAACCTAATGTAAGCCTGATTAACCAAACTCTGGTGACCGTCGAAGGAAAATACCACGGTACCAGCCGGGAATCGAACCCTGGATCCCTAAGCTCTTGGCCAGGTACATTGACAAATACACCACAGCTGTAGATAACATGACCTGACGGGGGTTTTGGCTCTCAAATAAGGTTCGTCCAATGAAAATTATTCACTGTAATCTAGCAGAAAAAACTATATATTGGAGGTTAGGGGGAGGTGGTGACCTGGTGGTCTAGGGGTAAGGTGTCGGACTTCTATGCTGGGGTCCAGGGTTCAATCCTGGGTCCCGGCACAGATTTATCTGATTACCAAACCCTTCCTTCACCTCTGACAAGACATCTTGTGAATGTGAGGAATGCCAGGCCTCCACCGTGGTTCGGATTCCACGTTAAACTGTAGGTCCTCCATTTCATCTCACAATCACCNATTCCACGTTAAACTGTAGGTCCTCCATTTCATCTCACAATCACCCTACCTTTACACATTAGCGTAAGTGCGTATAACCCGAACGGTAGTAAGACGCGGTGCTAATAATAATAATAATAATAATAATAATAATGTACTGGGTATAGCCTACATCCTACTTTCTTTCTTGTTGAATAGAACATACATTCGTATATTGTTCGAGCTTGGTAGTACGAGTAGTCTTCCTAAAAAAAATGCAAAAAACCCAGCTAAATGTCACTTGTACTCCTTAGCTCAGTCCCACCACAAGGCTGGTACTATTGGTACCATGGTACCGGGCCCGGAACATTTAGGGACCCGGGCCTGAGTTCCAGAGTCATAAGCAATACAAGATGGCTGTCCATACTAAAGAACAATGCCTATCCAGTCCATGAGATGGGGTTACCTGAGGAGGAACTTACTGGCATCTCTCACAAATTACCACATTCGTTTGGTCCACTCTTATCCTCCATTTAGAAGTGTTTGGACATTTTACGGAGTCTATTATTTTTGTACTGAAACTAAATTTGGCATACAAAATGATTCGGTTAGTAAATCAATTTAAATTTAAATACATCACGTGGATAATATTTCTCCGCTCAGTTAAGTAACGTATTGATTTTTGTACATTGCTTTTCTTTTTAAAAGGCGACGAATTAAGTTTACAAAAAATATATACAAACCCAAAGTCAAGATTTGGTGTGGGAACAGGGGTAGTGGGGGCATCCCCCCTTTGGAAATAACTTGTACCCCCCTGACTGGAATACACCTCTCCCTCCCCTGGAATAAACTTGCCCCCCTTTAGATAAATCTCACTCCCCTCTAATATTCTCGAACATGAAGGCCGAAATAAGGAAAATGTTGGTTTTTTTGCTGACTAGTTAATACACTTTTGCACACGAGCATACACGTTATGTTGATGACGAGGCTAGAAGATAAAGTATCTCTTGTGTTGTTTCCTGGATCTATGTTTAGTTAACCTCGTACTATTTTTCATTTTAGAGACCGGTCACTCCAATTGACTTCGTTTAGGAGTCCTACAGGCTGACCCACCGCTGACGTGATAGCAGTTTTTTTTCACTTAAAAAATAATTTAATTCGTGTTTTATCGTGCTTGTAGAGTTTATTGGCTTATATTCATTTGTTGTCACCGGTTGGCTTTCGAACCGAGGATCCCGCAGAGATGGAAAACCAGCTCCGTCTTGGGCCTCATGAATAGCCATCTATAGAAAAGTAGTTCTAGGCGGGGTTCGATCGCATCCGATTGCCTCATAATAGAGCTAATTTTCGCATCCTTCTTCCATATAATTCTGCCTCGTGTTCTCAGAGCTAATCCAGTTCTTTGATAGTAAAAACTGCCACTAAAGCGTACGGATACATTTCAAAATATTGAATTTGGCTACGAAACGTAAACTTTATTGAAATATCCCTTCACTCGGCACCATACAAACATATCGACAACAAACTGATCGACAAGCAGAAAAAAAATTAGGTGTGCCAATTGGCCGACATGACTTGCCGACAATCTCTTGCGTTCTTGAATAAGGGATCGACACCCAACTGGTCGATAAAAAAAATCTAAGATGGGTCCTTCCATGTCGACCGATTTTTTTGTCAATCAGTTTGTTTTGCACTCTACCTTCCTCCGATACCCTCAACCCTTCAATTAAATTCACAATGAATATTATACAGTTATGTTTATTAACAAATGTAATAACGATACTATTGGAAATACATCGGTAGCCTTTAAATACCAATGAACATATTTTATTCTAAACCATTGTTATAAAAGCTGACTGCCCCTTTAATTTGTTTTAGTCAATTAATTATTTATTGGTTAACTACAAAGAAAAGTTTTAAATATATTTCTTTCTTTAGTGTTTAATACTAAATTTGATTCAACTACCGACTGGATTTACACACATCTAACGTATATCTTGAGCTAAAACTGCTAAATATTTGCGAACAACTTAACTTGTGTATTTAAAAAAATATATACATTTTTTGACACTATTGCGACGATTTTATTATTTTCTTGAGATATTTTGCCCTTTGGTCTGACGCACACAAGATGACACCAAACGTTTCAAACACAATGAAACGAAACATTTTTGTGTAGTTGTGTTTCATAGTGTCATTCCACCTTGACTACATGCTATCAAATGTGTCACTGACACAAGGTCGAACAAAAGCGATGAAACACAGTGAGACGCGTTGAAACAAAGAAGCTGTCTTCCTTACCTACAGGTTTCATCCGGTTTGTTTCACCCGTTTCGTGAAAAATACGCCACTGCGTAGACGCAAAGCCGGGCAATTATCACGTCACGCCATTCTCCTTCAAAAATTTGAACTCGTGATCATTATGGTTGTTTTTTTAGCAGCAAGTTTTTTTCTACCCTATCAGGTTATACGGTTTTGTACCAATTACACTACTGTGTTAGGAATGAGGAAGTTGTAATCTAGAGGAAGTGTACCCGCATTTGTGTGAAGAGAGTGGGGGACCATTTAGGAAAACCACTCTTAGTACACCCGACCGGGGATCCCCGTCATCAGTAGTCTAGCACCTTAGAACATGCGGCCACTGAAGTGGGTTTTGTGTTTTGTTATTTTTTAAGCTTATTCGAGTGAAGTTAGAAAATGTGTAAGAGAGCTTTCTCGGTGTCTGTATGGACTTTAAAGAATCTTTCTCAGTTCGTTTTTTATTGATAGGGTGAACCCGGTATCTCTTCCTTGACGGTTCCTACTGCTTAACCAACCAATCCCAGGAAACTATACTTACAGTAGCCCCATGGCTTCTTTGGTGCTGCCTGACAGCTTTGAAAAATTACCAGACCAAATTATGTATCCCTACGCCGAACCAAATGATCTGCAAAAACATGTGTTAAGCAGCTGTCACTTCTGACGGTCAAAATTTAGGTATGTACCTAAATGTTGACTGTCAGAAGTCAGCTGTGAGCTGTCAGCACCAAAGAAGGCACGAGGCTACTGTAACAGTTCATCAGTATCGATAATCACTATCATTACACGCCGCCATCTTAGAACTGTTTTTGTTTCATACTGTTTCATTTAAAACAAAATGGTCGAAACGTTTTTTTGTGGAATGATTTAAAAATGTTTCGTTTCATGATGTTTCGAAACGTTTAGTATCATACTACGCACCCCTTACTTTTAGATAGGAAGGGCTTACTCTGGTGTTGGAAATGTACGTACATTCCTAAAATATTAAGGCCTAGACCTAAGGTATTATATTTCGCTCAGTTTTATCAAGGTCTATATAACCCGAACGGATAGTAAGACACGGTGCAAAAAAAAAGTTGTACCCACTTCCGATAAGTTTCATAGCCCAGTGTAACAGATTAAAGAGCGAGTAAACAAAGATTACACCCCCTTGCTCGCTCTCTAACGGGCCGGGTTGTCTGATCGGCCATCAAACGTGTTCAGCACAGCCAAGTATCCTTCTGCCGATTACTTTATCTTATCAGAAAGGGCGCATATATTAATATAATTGAAAGTCCGCATATTTAAACTTTTGAGATTTTGAATTTCAAATTGGAATATTTAACCCGCATTTGATAGTATGGCTATATCGCACACGACCTACAAACGTTAACAGCCTAGCACAGGCCACCTAAGGAAGGATTTTGTTAGAAGGCTCATCTGATAGTTACAAAAGTTACTAAAACTACTCTAATGTATTTATACGTTTGTCTTGCTATCTTATGTTATTCCGTTTCATAAAATAATATCAATACCTATAAAATAACACCAATTATAAAGATAAAATACTGTCATTGTTGACAGAAAAGAAATATGTTTCTTAAAAGGTATTTTCTACTATAATCCTGCTATAGATTGGCTCTTCATTATTATTATTAGCACCGCGTCTTACTACCCGTTCGGGTTATACGCACTTACGCTAATGTGTAATGGTGGGGTGATTGTGAGA
>CABFVX010000893.1:0-24382 GCA_902151425.1 Timema shepardi
AGGTAGGCTCCTCGTTAATTAATTGTTTGTATTATATATAATAAAAGCGTCTGATAAATTCTCGTCTGTGAACACGTGCAGAACATAAACAGTAAAAACATACCTTAACATATAGAGTTTGTTGATGATTCCCTGAAGTGTGTTTATATTTAATATATCCACTAAATAAATAACGCACTAACACATTTTTTTTAAATAATTTAAATAATATTGCCGAAAATCCACATGTTATTCGGGGCCCAGTTCAAAATGTCGTTCATGTTTTGACGCGAGTCATTAATTAAACAAGCATCGCCTTTTGCCGCAAGACGCCTCACGACACTGTTATAAACAGTGTCTGACGCTGTATTGGAGTCGATACGTCTGCACCACGTTGCGACACGCTGCGACAAAAGTCTTGTCGCAAAACAAAATGTTGCATTTGGTGTGAGGCGGCCAGCCTACAAGAGAGCGACCCGTGCTCTTGCCTGAGAATCAAAACAAACGTCGCATGGGAGTGCGGTACTTCATGCAATATAGTGCAATCGAGACCAACTAAACCACTTTATTATGTTAATTTTACTAAATTATAAAGCAATTTAAAAATCAATGATTTTAAAATGAAAAATCAACCCACTAGTCCCAAATTCGCTGTTGTCAAATAAATAATTCAGAAAAACCGCACTCTGATGCGATATCTTGGCCAAGCATAGTGTTGTTTTTACTCTAGTATCCTAGTTACCCGCTTTGGTGGCCACGTGGTCAGGCGTCACTCTCGCAATAGGCGGGATTACTGATAGTGGGGATATTAGGGTTCGACTCAGATGAGTGCACCGGGGATGGTTTTTCCTAAATGGTTTCCCCCTCTCCCTCCACACAAATGCGGATACACGTCTCTAAATTCAACCTTCCTCATCCCTTCAAATCTAAAACATTTGCATAATTATTACATATTCGTATAGCCCGAAAGGGAAATAAGACTGCTTAAAAAACACACACCTTAAATCACAAGTATAGAAAACAAACCGTGGAATACTTGAACTGAATTATTAACCTTATCTTCTCATCGGTAGTTTGTCACAATGTGTGCCTGACGCTTTAAACAGTTTGGCCACTGGCGTGTGTCTTGAATCGATCTCACGGCTGATTAACCAAGAAATTAGGCACAAGATTACACTCGAATCAGAAAACGCTGGTTTCTGAATTCTTCATTTGACGACATGACAATGAAATTGGGATACGTCTAATAGTTTCTTTTTCATTTTAAAATCATTATTTTTAAATCTTGTTGAAGTTTTTAAAATACCAAGTGGCTAAACGGTTTCAATTGCACTGTATTTTTTTCCCAAAAATATTTTAGGAAACTGCACCATGATGCGACGTATGATCTGAGATGTGTCATACCTAAGTCAGATGTTTTATGATTTCATCTCACGGCTGAGTAACCGGGATGTATATATATAGTACTACTAATTAGTGCTATACGCTTACTTACTAATTACGCTAATTAGTTTGGAGTGAGGAAGGTTCAATTTAGATATGTGTACCCGCATTTGAGTGGTGAAAAAGACAGTGGGAAACCATTTAGGGAAAAACCACCCTCAGAACACCCGACTGGGATTGAACCATGATCTCCCTGCTATCAGAAGTCTAGTATTTTGGAAGAGTAGCGCCTTAGTCCATCTGGCCATCGAAGCAGGTAACCCGGATATTAGATACACACTAAGTTCGAGCCAGATATCTCGTCAAAGTTCGCTAGACTTGACAACATAGAAACTGGAATCAGTAAATTAGTTTTTATTTTATTTTTAATATGATAAAATAGTTTAAGTAGTCTCAATGTCTTTGTTTTCTAATGAAGAGTAAAGACATTGGACGCCTGGTTATAATTGTTTGGCCCACCTAATATAGAGTACCTGCCACTATCGGTGCCACCCCACTCCACCCCTATCAAGGTGACAGCATGGCGACGAGGGGGTTTTCCTAAGTATTTCCAAGAAGGTATTTACTATGAAAGCAGGACAGAGAAAGAGTGTTCAGATATTCGCCTCATTTATTTAGGGCGGATTAGTTTATCAGTGTTTCTGATCTTACTGAGAATTTATTTCGACAGAACACTCCTACTCTAACAAATTCCTGACAAAGCTTGTTGCAAAGAGGTGTTGAAACCCGTGAGTATAAGGCCTAAGTAAAAATAAACTCATCTCAAATGTGCAATGCCTCTGGCTATAGAACTTCGGTACTGAGATTCGTGCGAATCTGTAACAATGCACCCCAGCTAGCACATTTAGTAGAGCAGTGGCGTGTTTACTCAAATATCTGGGACTCGAATCTCTGTTCGGGCAAATGTTTTTATATTGCCTTTTATCTTGCTACTTTTCTATTTATAAATCATATCTCTATTTATTATACAGTATCACTAGGTTCTATTGCCATTACAGGCCATCATTGACCTAAGCAATTTAACCTAGAAACTATAGGAAAAGTGACTTGTGCCAGTATTAAAATTAATATTAGTGGCTTTATTTAGCCTAAGAAACAGGATGAAAAGAGTGGAAGATGGAATTAAAGAATATAAATAACCCACATTATCTCGGAGGATCAGGATATAGAGAGCTCTATATAGTACCGATATAGATAATCATTTACACACAATCTTACAGAAGGAATAGAATTAGGAATGTGAATAGTGAATGTTTCTAGCTAACTGTGACTTAATAGGTACTATATAAAACCCACTTCGGTGGCCACGTGGTCTAACACGCTACTCTCGTGTTGACTAGACTGCCGATGACTGGGAGATTGAGGCTCGAATCTCGGCCAGGTGTACTGAGATTGTTTTTTCTAAAACGATTTTCCAATATATCTCCACACAAATGTGGGTACACTTCCTATTAATATAACCTCCCTTAACTCTAGAACCATTTGCGTAATTAGTACATAAGATTATAACCCGAACGAGTAATGAGAAGTTGTAAAAAAAACCACTATTGAACCAACGAGAGCATGGTGACAAAGTCTAAAAAGTAAATGTTCTAGCTTTCTCTCGAAAAGCCCAATGGGAAAAAAAACTACCATCTTCGTACCCACTTAAGGTCATAGGCCTTTAACACAACCATGGCAACCATCCTCGTTAGTTCCCCTTGTGGAAGTATCTTGATAAAAACTCCTCTCTTTTCCGTTTCCTGTCCAACTGAGCGAATATCCNCTTTGTCATTTCAAACTGATGAGTTGGACTCTCATGAGAGGGAGATCCACGTGACTACTGTCTCTGGAACCTATATCTCAAATACGTCAAGCTATGGTAACTGTGGCGGTCACTTTTGATACATATTATCAATTCTCATAAAATAATACTGATAACATAATTAAATGCTTTAAATCTTGATTGCAAAGAAATTTGTAATTTCTAAAAGATGCTTCAAATGTTGATTTTTAATAAAATCAAGGTATAACTGAGGAGGTCGAGGGTAAAAACATAATAAGCCTCATTTTATATATTTTTTAAAGTGCTAGCAATGATTTCTGGTAGCTTACCTCATGAGCTACACGTGTTTATTGTCAGGCAAGACCTTTAGGATAGATAATATCGACGAATATTTACTTATTTTTTCAAAGATAGATTTCATGATTTTATATAAGTATAAATAGTGAAATTATCACATTTAAATCAATTAGGGTTATAATGTTTCTGCCCTGAACCCTCCTATGTTTCTTAAGGGTAAGTAATAAACGCATTGGTGTAGGAACATTATAACAACCGAATAAAACAGGATTTTTTTTTTGTGGCGGGTGGAATCAGGGAATTTAATCAAAACAACTAATACAATAACTATAATATTGGTGAATTTGGGACAGAATTAAAAGTGAACTGATTAAATGTGCACTTTGTGGTAAACCCATCTCACCCCGTTCCCCTCTTTCCTGAAATATTGGGCTCTGTAGCCACTGAATATGTTTCCCCATCAAGCTAAAATCATCCTTTTACTCCTATTTATCAATCTAAATATTTGAAATAACCATTCTAACCACCCAATCTAAATGCCAGCAATTTCAACGACTGATAAATAGAACCAAAATAAATAAATTAGTTTATGCAACGCCTTATATTTTATTTATTTGAGGTATTTAACGTGCACTTTGTGAACCGACTGAATATAACAGCATACGAGAATGTCTATGCGCGAGCGAAGGGGCCTACCAATTTTACCGGAAAGGTATTTTCACACTTAAGAAAAATCCATCTACACCGGCTGATTTTGAACCCACAACATTGGGTCCTAAAGTGAGCACTTTACCCCAATAACACGAAAGTCAATCATCCAGTATTGAACCGGGGGCTTTTAGATTATCGGCAATATCGTAAACTATTCGACCACGGCGATGAGCAGGAACGATAATCAAACGCTACCAGAATGGCAACAACGACTCCAACTCAGCCGTAGAAAAACCTTGAAATGTTGAATCCTAATTTAACTAAGATTATTATTCGATTCGAGATTCTGAATATTTGAAAGATTTGAATCAAGCTCGAAATTTAAAATTCAAATAGAGCCTAGATTCATACTCATTAGTTAGAAATTCAAATATTAAAGTTAACCTTTTGAATAATTTAACTATTATTAAACTGGTATCGATGACAATAGAATAAATTTAATTTAGACATTTGTCACGTGGTTGTATCCACATCTTTTTTTTAACAAATCACCTCAAATAATTTTACTTTACCTTGACTAATTTCGTAAACACTGATAGTGGGCTTCTATCAATGTTTAAACGCGTTCATCTTTTCATGATTTAAACAAATATGTATATATATTCAAATCATAAAATTTGAAAGGCATAACATTTGATTTGGAATCGATTTGAGTCGCTAAGAAAATATTCTGATTTAATTTGAAAATTAAAATAATGGATTTCCGCAAGATTAACTCAATTTAATTAGTTTAAGATAAAATTAACTAAATATTGTTCTTCACTATTTTCCCCACCCCGATTTTTAAGTCGTTAATAACTATCGTATTAAAAACTAACCTCTCTATAAAAACTACCCAGACACATTATATTGGCAAAAATAATTGTCTTGTTTTGCCACGTTTTATAATAAATAATACGCATTTGGTCTATACTTATATTTACCCTGGTTGGCTAGAGATAAAGATGGTAGAATTTTATAATGCACCCTATTTGCATAAATCTAGAGGGGTGAACTGCCTTGGGAAAATAACCTCAGTGCACCCTGTTGGAATTCGAAATCCAATCTCCCTATCACCGCAAACCAGACTAGATGATACTAACGGCTTTTTCCACATGCCCGATAGTACAGATAGGAATAATAATAAATTACATTTATCTTCTTTGGAAATTAATTTTGACCAATATAGCGATGGATCGGATTAAAGAATCGACGATGGTAGCCATACATATTTTTTGATTATAACTTCTTATGTCATATTATTTTAAAAATGAATATAACTAATCTTTTTGATAAATACAAATTGGAAACACAAACTATTTACTGAAAAATTAACCTTTTTACCTTCATATACCCCATTGGATTGGCAGAGGTTCCCAACCTTTCTCGGTTCATGGCGCCCTTAGTGTGTCTAGGTAATTATTTTAAGGCGCACCTACTCCAAAGTAAATACCTATCACCTCCGTGTATTAGGTACAGCTAGGTCCAAACAACTTGATAAGAATGTATGTCCTAACAATCTAGTAGACGTTTTGAAAAAAATAATTCACACAAATTGGAATAAAAAGTATATATATATATATATATATATATATATATATATATATTTTAAATTTTATTCTTAAGTAATCACAACTAACAAACACTAATGGTATGTATGCGCCGATGGGCACTACACAATTGTCAAAACTTGAAATCGGTCTGGATGCTACCACCCTCATTTCCAGTTCCACATTCATTTGTTTGGATTTAAAATATCCCGCGCCACCTCTGTGAGTCGCGGCCCACAGTCTTGAGAGTTGCTGATATAAGCTTCGTGCTCAGATTAATATATATTTTTTTGTGAAAAAAGACAGCCTTTAGTAGGTTAGATAATCAGTTATTTGCTGACGTCCCTATTTTGTTTGTCTTTTTGTTGCTTAATTTCCCATGAGTGTTTGTTGTTTAGTTATGCGTGTTAACAGCCGTCACGTGTGTCGTGCCCAGTGACTTTCCACAGTTGCATCTAGACTGGTATATCAATTTTTTTAAATACACGACTGACAGTTTTGACTTCATGCAACGTCACTACTTTAAGGATAAGTTCCTTTACAGTGTGAGAAAGAAATTTTTTAGAAAAATGTGCACGCAATAATCTTTAGAGCGTAAATGAAAACAAAACAAAACCATTAAAAAAATATGATCTGCAAAAGGACTCTAACACCTACCCATGATTTGAACCGAGTTCTGACTTAAATTTTAGGGTCTAAATTTATCTTAGGTAAAATTATTTTAGCATGAAATCAAATTTAATATTTTGTTATAACAATGATTATTTTAATTATAGACCTTGTACTCTAACTAAATCTACGGTTAAAATAATAACTGTAATGTCAGAAGATCAGCACTATTTTAAAAGCTCTGAAGAATTGAGGAAACTACAACCCGAGAAGAAAGTGAAACGCTCATATTAAATGGTTGGTTATGTTCCCTCAATATCACGCCTAAATCATTTATTTTATTGAAGGTGTACATTTATTTGATGTATGGATACAGCCGTTACTGGATACATCTTAGAAATAAAAGTTTAAAAATATTCCCTAAACATAACAATAAACTTTTCCACCATAATATAATTTATTTAAACCTTAGTCAATGTCCGGTATGGAATTGCACGTTGACATTGATTAGACCGATAAACTATTCCTTATCACGATTCTCTTCTCCCATCAGAAAATGCGGGAAGTGACTTTCTTTAATTTTCGAACTCTGACCTGAAAGCGTGTCATATATATGCTTATGGCTCGTCTACAACACGTCGCACCAGCTTGACGGAGTCGTAAGGTATCGGCTGTCTACAATAACTCTGGAGTCGGAGTAGTAAGTTGGAAGGAATGAACATGTCGATTTCTTCCGACCATGTCGTTGCGACACCTTACATCCAGCCAATCAGAAACTAAGATGGTTGGACTACTAAAATCAGCTAAAATGAATAGTTATTTAATCTAGGAAAATAGTTCTTGTAAATAAAAATAAATATATATTGCATTTTCAAAACTTATAATAAAAACATATAATATAAACATTTAAAAATATTTTCTAATTATTTGCAAACATGAATATGACTTTCATTTTGAATTCATAGTCCATGTTGGTTGATTATTTTTACTTCCTCTCGACATCTCGGAGAGAAAGTATAGTGATCGTCAAAAAAATCTAAATTGAGATTTTGATAAATGTCAACGTTTGATGCCTCCCCTGAGACCAAAAAAAGTGGTTTTCGCAATGTCATATGTCTGTATATTTGTCCATCTGTCTCTACCTAAGGCTAGAGCCGAAACTATTTTATCGAGTGGCTTAAAACTTGATATCTAGTGTTTTCATAAGATCCCCCCGGGGTTTTTTTGGAATTAGATTTATAACTATAAATTTAAGGGTAGTTTACTGACGGGCACAAAGAGAAAAAAAAAAAGATTTTCTCGAAATTTGCTCTAACAATTTTGATTAAAATTTTTATCTAGACACACACTATCGTTTTAAACAGGATGTAAATTCTCATTTTCTTATGAAAATGACTTTGAGAAGAAATCTTCCAAATTTACTAATTTCTCTGCAACCATTTGTGATATGGAATAACTTATGATTGTAAAGTTGTAGTATTATATTAAAGATTAAAAATTTGAAATATATTTTATAAAACCAATAGTTTATTAGCTTTAAGTAAATATATATACTTTTTAATTCAGGTCTGAAAATAAACTTGATTAATATGCTCTTTGGTGGACAAAGATGTTTCTCTTTTATCAAGTTTTCCTAGTTCCTAATGCCATAGAGTGAGAGACAGTGTATATTATTTCATTTATGATCTTTGGTGTAGTGTATATACAACAATGTTATTTAGTTTCACAAATCTTACAAGTTTTTAGTGAATGTCAATTTTAAGATAAAAGCGAGAAAATGTTTGTGCGGTGCACCGTACTATTTATTTCTTGATAGTTTCGTGGTAGCTTAAACTTTTTCAAAAATGAATTTTGACGACGTTTTAATTAAGTACCAGTTTTTGATGATAGACGGTAGTATTTTAAAAATCATTTGAAATTATTTGTGACGCTACAACCAAAACTATTTATATATAAGTTTATTTCAAAGTTAAAATTGAGAACAGTGCTACCTATATTTACAAATTGAATGTCTAGGGTTAAGGTGTCAGACTTCTGTGCTGGCGGCCGGGGTTCAATCCTCGGTCCCGGCACAGATTTATCTGATTACCAAACCCTTCCTTCACCTCTGACAAGACATCTTGTGAATGTGGGGAATGCCAGGCCTCCACCGTGGTTCGGATTCCACGTTAAACTGTAGGTCCTCCATTTCATCTCACAATCACCCTACCATTACACATTAGCGTAAGTGCGTATAACCCGAACGGGTAGTAAGACGCGGTGCTAATAATAATAATTTAACTAATAGATTGCGTCTTGCAGGTTTGCAATTTACGGTATAGTGTGATTTTGGTAGGAGGAACAGTATAAATTAGTTACTTAAGATACTAAACCAATTTTAATATATTCTGAAAAATTAATGACACCCGGACACGGGTATCGAATCCGGGACCTTTGATTTAGTACGTCAATGTTCTAACCACTGAGCNGGTTCAATCCTCGGTCCCGGCACAGATTTATCTGATTACCAAACCCTTCCTTCACCTCTGACAAGACATCTTGTGAATGTGGGGAATGCCAGGCCTCCACCGTGGTTCGGATTCCACGTTAAACTGTAGCTCCTCCATTTCATCTCACAATCAACCTACCATTACACATTAGCGTAAGTGCGTACAACCCGAACGGGTAGTAAGACGTGGTGCTAATAATAATAATAGGCTTAATAATAATAATATTAATTTCTATTGGTTGAAATTACGGGTCACGACAATTCATTGTAGACATTTCAATTTATTTACCACGACGCTTCTTACTACTACTATTACCACTACTACCCCCACCACTACTACCCCCACTACTACTTCCCCCACCACTACTACCCCCACTACTACTACCCCCACTACTACTACCACCACTACTATTACCACTACCCCCACTACTATTACTACTACCACTACTACTACTACCACTACTATTACTACTACTACCACTACTATTACTACTTCTACCACCACTGCTATTACTACTACTACCACTACTATTACCACTACCCCCACTACTACTACCACTACTATTACTACTACTACCCCCACTACTATTACTACTACTACTACCACTACTATTACCACTACCCCCACTACTACTACCACTACTATTACTACTACTACTACCACTACTATTACTACTACTACCATTACTATTACTACTTCTACCACCACTGCTATTACTACTACTACCACTACTATTACTACTACTACCACTACTATTACTACTACTACCACTGCTATTACTACTACCACTACTATTACTACTACTACCACTACTATTACTACTACTACCACTACTATTACTACTACCACCACTGCTATTACTACTACCACTACTATTACTACTACTACCACTACTATTACTACTACTACCACTACTATTACTACTACCACCACTGCTATTACTTCTACCACCACTACTATTACTACTTCTACCACCACTGCTATTACTACTACTACCACTGCTATTACTACTACCACTGCTATTACTACTACCACCACCACCACCACCACCACCACCACCACTACTACTCCGACAAGTGGGTGCGACACGTTGCAGACGAGCATTACCAGGACGAGTATTTAAGGAAAATTATAGAAAGATGGGTGACCTGGCAGTCTAGGGGTAAGGTGTCAGACTTCTATGCTGGCGGCCGGGGTTCAATCCTCAGTCCCGGCACAGATTTATCTGATTACCAAACTCCTCCTTCACCTCTGACAAGACATCTTGTTAATGTGGGGAATGCCAGGCCTCCACCGTGGTTCGGATTCCACGTTAAACTGTAGCTCCTCCATTTCATCTCACAATCACCCTACCATTACACATTAGCGTAAGTGCGTATAACCCGAACGGGTAGTAAGACGCGCTGTTAATAATAATAATAATATAGAAATATGTCCACATAATACAATATCGTCTTCGTGATCTCGTTTATGATTATAGATTATCGATATTCCTCCGAGATATTGTACGAGTTCGAGTGGTGGTCTTAGATCGGCGAAACTTTCTAGTATTTCACACGGCCTCCTTGTTCTTTATACACCACCCAATACGTACCCTTACCTCTAACTCTATCGAGGTTGATAATGTCACACTCGTTCCTCGACGGTGATCCAGTAGGTAAGGAATTTCTCGCAGAAAACTATTACAAAGTACGCAATTTTAACTTCTTTAGCGTTCTTGTTTAGGTAAGGGCTCGTCTCGGCAGGGCCGGTTTAAGGCCTTTAGAGGCCCTAAGCACTTAAACGATTTTGGTGCCCCCGTATTATATCTAACTCAATATTCAAAATAACAACAAATATAAATCGTAAAATAAACCAAACTTACACTTAAGTTAGAATATAATGTTTATATTTGTAAACACCCACTTCATTTACTAAAAAAAAAAGTTTTCTCCTACTTTTTCTAGTATCAAAGTCTTTGATCACATCCTCAAAATAAATGTTCCATAACACATCTGCTTCTGTTCTTAGAAGAGATAAAGCATCAAGCCTACCTTGTTGCATAATTGTTCTGTTGGGATTATTTATATACTTTAACTGATAAAATGAACGCTCAAACCAGCAATAAAATTGGTATTATTAATGTTAAGAATATGCGTAATCCAATATCAACATTTAGAGAGGCACACTCAATATTGTCGTCTACAATTATTATTTTATAAAGTTCTGCATGAGTGAATTTTGTTTTTACAGTTTTTGTTACACTAAATTTATGCCGCACATAAGAATGAAACTGCTGAAGCTCAGTTGCAAAATTATTGTTTAAGTCCTCTGGGTAAGCTTTAATCAGCTTTTCTCAACCCTGAGAATACCTTTCACTTTCAGACGATGACAAGGTGACATTATTTGGCACATTATTTAGTTTCGAAAATCTCTCTGCTGTTACTTTATATAATTATATTTCCTCATTTCAGTTTTTAGTGTACAGTTGTATAGTAGGTATTTATGCGATATTTGTCTCTCGCATTCAGATATATTTCTGGCCCATCACTGTCATCGGGTACCTTCTTTCTGATAAATTTTAGAGTTAGCTTTTAATCCACATCTGGTAACATTTCTTTCGTAGTTACTTCATATTTTTCGAAATGATTTCGTGAAATACACAGTTGATCACATAATGATTCATAGAGATCTGCGTATGTTTTTAAGTTCACCTCCTCATTCTGTAGAAATTGGCTTACTTTATAAAAATTGTGGAAAATCCTATTCAAAAAATTCAACATAAAGACGGATTCTAGTACTTGCATCTTATAGGCTCTATTATTTGTTTCTCTTCTAATGTCTCCCTTTTGAAACTGGTCTTCAGCTATACAATCGAGGAATTCTAAAATATTAGGATAATATTTCAATATTGTTGCTGTAGCAATAGCATGTAACTCCCATCCGGTGTCCTAGAGGGATTTAAAGACACTCTTGTTTCCAATACAACTTTTAAGGATTTTCCACCGGCTGATTGATGCCGAAAATAAATTATACAACAACTGCACTATTGAGAAGAAATTAACTGCCTCTTGGCAGCAGTTTGCAGCACTCTGGCCTATTATATTTAATGAATGGACAGCACATGTTACATATATAGCAAATTTGTTTTGTTCCAATAATTTTTTACTGCTTCCCCTTATAGTGCCCAAACATGTCAGCAAGATTATCGTAAGATTGACCTTTACATTTCGAGAAGTTTAGCTTACAATCTTCGCGTAAGTAATGTAAATTCTAATTTGCCATTTCTTCGCCAGTATGACTTTTTATTTCCAAAAAGTTAAAAATCGTTCAATGGGTTGTCCATTATTTAAGTATGTAAGTACAACACTTAACTGGTCGACATGTGACAGATTTGATGTTAGTTCCATTGATATATTAAAATAAGTCAAATGGGTACTAAAAATTAAGCTGTTCATGGAATATTTTGTTAAAAAAAGTCTTCATTTTTTTCTATGTGTTTTTGTGATGCCTCTTCTGATGCCATAAGCACGTGCCTAGTTTGATTAGTGGTTTGCTAATCCAGCCCTGCGTTTAGGTAGTGCTTCACTCAGTCTTTTTGATTACGGACGAAGATACATCCCTTATCCCATCGCGATAGCCTCGGGTATACAATTATGTCTCTGAGCCTTGCTCAATTGTACCGTGTTTTCCTTGTGACTTTTCACAACTTCGTGATTACTGCGTTACCTCCTGCAACAGCAACTAATGTGGAAATCAGAGGGGGTATGGTAGGAGACCTACCTTCTTATTCTTCCTCTTATTTGTACGGCGAGTGGTAGTCCTCTCGCCAGACCACACCCCATCTTAACATTAGCTTTCATCGTGCTTGCTACTGCCCAATAGTCGGGTTTCTCACCCAACTTAAAATCGGGTGCGAGTATTCTTTTTCCGAGCTTTCTCTGTTAATTTCTTGATCCACGCTATGACAGCCAGGCAGATATTTTACTTTGGAGTAGGCGATATTGTGCTCTCTACAATCTCGGTCCAACTCGTTAACGCCGGGATCAATTCGTTTCAAACGTTTTGCCTTTTTATTTACCTTGTCCACAGTATTTGTATCCAGGTATATGAGCCACAAACGGTAATTTATTGATAATATTATTCACCAGTTCGCCTCCCTGTCTTCCCTTTATGACACGTACTGATTGGCATTTGACTTTTATATTTTATAGCCATGATAGTTGACATATGGATAGTAAAACAAACATGTTTGCCACCCGTGCTTGATAACGATAATGATGAGGATAATGCCTTAGCTCAGAAGCACAGTACGTTGCTACAGTAGCCCCATGGCTTCTCTGGTGCTGATTGTCAGACGTCAGCTGTGAGCTGTCAGTCAACATTTAGGTATAATACCTAAATTTCGACCGTAAGAAGTGACAGCTGCTAAACACTTGTTTTGCAGATCATGTGGTTCGGTGTAGGGATACATAATATGGTCTGGTAACTTTTCAAAGCTTTTAGCTTTCAGTCAGCACCAAAGAAGCCATGGGGCTACTGTACCTGATACGATACGTTGTATAATTTGCGTACCTTCAAGTTGCGGGAAGACAGTTACTATGATCAGTCTGATTTAGGAACTGGACGGATTACAGGCTAAGAACGTGTACCTTTACTCTAAATCGTTGTAGGCCTAACAATCCAAGTATCAAAGCTTATCTCAAGTCCTCGAACTCTCCGAACGCTTGGGCGATTTTCCTTTTCCCGACAACAATGAAAAATTATTCCATAGTCCGAATCTAAATCCGACTCTTTAATCATTTTAGACGATGTCACGTTCAATAATCAGTATAAATTACAGGCCTATTTCAGTATGGCCAGATATATAGTTATAAACTATTACTATCTATGCCAGACCTACTCTCGAATCCTTTAGTAGATGCTGAGAGATAACGCTAACCTACTCATCATTTTCAAGATGACGATCATGCCAACACGGATATAACTTTTTTTTAAGTTTAAGGAAATGCGTTCGTTGGTTTGGAAAAATAATAATGGCCAAACAAAATGTTTGTCTGGTGTTTATTTTACATTTACATAATTTGTTCTTATAAATTGTATTTTACAAGCGAGTAACTCCAACAGATAGGAATACTTGGTGCTAAAAAAAATGATAATTGTAATTTACTCATAAATAACACATACAAATGTTTCAAACGTTAGTTTTAAAATTAGTTTAATTTAATTTTAGAAAATAAATTATTTTAAGCAAATGTGAGAAATAATTTAATTTTAGAAAATAAATTATTTTAAGCAAATGTGAGAAATGCCACACACGACGGCGAATAACTCAATACCAAAATAATGCGTTTCAAGTCGTCGCCATCCAACGTGACTTTTCCGCGTTTGTGTGTGGTGTAGCAGTAGTTTAGGAGTGGTGTGCCAAGTCGAGCAGCTGGCTGTGTACCAACAAGTGACAATCGGCCCTAGGCCACACCAATACCAACATAGAAATGCCTAGACTCGTAAGGATACCTGGTTGTGGTAAGAGAGGTAAACTTCAAGACGACGGGACACTAGTTGAATCTTAGATGGCACATAATATAATTTACTAGTTGTGTATGTGTAAATACGTTTTCGGTCCCATATATTACAAGTCTTCATTTGTGCTTGGTGTATATTATTATTATTATTATTATTATTATTAGCACCACGTCTTACTACCCGTTCGGGCTATACGTACTTACGCTAATGTGTAATGGTAGGGTGATTGTGAGATGAAATGAAGGACCTACAGTTTAACGTGGAATCCGAACCACGGTGGAGGCCTGGCATTCCCCACATTCACAAGATGTCTTGTCAGAGGTGAAGGAAGGGTTTGGTAATCAGATAAATCTTTGCCGGGACCAAGGATTGAACCCCGGCCGCCAGCATAAAAGTCTGACACCTTACCCCTAGACCACCAGGTCACCCTCTCCTGTGTTAAAGTGTCTAGTTTTGTGTTCTGTCCGGTATTAGATGTGTATTATTATTATTATTATTATTATTATTATTATTATCTGTCTTGCGTTAGGTGTAATAACTTGTTCTGTCATTTATTGGGTGCGTAGTTTTGTGTTCGTTCTTAAATTAGGTGTGTAGTATTGCGCTCTGTCCTGTTAGCAATGTATTAATTACTGTGTTCCATCCTTGTTTAAGTTAGTTTTTTTTTAGGTAATATGTTGATAATAGTCTATTAATGCTGTCTTAAGACATGTCCTCAACCTCACAATCTTAGACACGCAAGCGTTTCATTAATAGCGTGATGGGCTTATCCCCCACCCCCCTCACTCACAGCTTGAAATATACTGGGACCAATAAAATAATGTTCCATAATAGTCTGGATTTCGTACGTAATTGTGCGTATGTTGTTTTTATTACTAATAAAAAATTAGCACCGCGTCCTACTACCCATTCGGGTTATACGCTTAAGTAGGCATACTAATTTCGCTAATGAGTTAGGAATTGGGAAAGTTGATTTTATAAGAAGCAAACCCGCATTTGCGTGGAGGGATAGTGGAAAACCATTTAGGAAACCCCCCTTCCCGAGTTCCCCCGGCTGAGATTCAAACCTCGATCTCCCTATCCACGGCAGTCTAGCTCAACATGAAACTACTGCGTTAGCTAACTTCATCACTAAGGCGGGTTATTGAATATATTTTCATCTAGTCTGCTTTACCGATAATGTGAAAAATGGGGCTGAAATCCCGGCCCGGTGTTTTGAGGGGGGTGACTCGTTTGTGTATACAGGGTTTTGGCACAATTAATAACACTATATCTAATTATTTCAATTATTAAATGCTTCAAATTAAACTTAAAATAATACCAAAATATTGACAATTTTCTACATACTTTTGAATTATTCATTAACAAAAATTATGTCCTTAAAATGGCCACCATTATATGCAAGACCTTGTTGCATGTGCTTCTAGAATCTTGACATTACTTTGTGCAATGTCTCTTGTTGAATTGTTTCAACTTCCATCACAATTCTTTCTTGAAGTTCCTGAATTGTTCTTGGGCAAGTCGCGTGAACATGACTCTTCAACATGCCTCACAAGATAAAGCCTGGAGCTGTTAGGTCTGGTGATCGTGCTGGCCAGGCAATGTCAGGTGCCTAGGAAACTTTTGCGAACCAACTCCATTGGTGTTCGGGTGGTGTGAGCTGTTGCTTCATCTTGCTGGAACCCCATGTGGTTGGCATCCATGCCCTTACGTTGGATTCCAGGGCTCAGAAAGGTTGAGGATCAATGAAGGTGTTTCGCGAAATGTTTCCTAGCCACCTCCTTTCACGATTTGGGGACATTGTCTGGCCACCACGTTTGCCAGAATTAACTGCTCCGGACCCTTTCACCGTGGAAGTTGAAGCAATTCAACAAGCGACATTGCGTAAAGTCGTGTCAAAATTATACAACAATGTATTGCATATAATGTAGGTAATCTTAAGTACATTGTTTAAAAATATGGTTAATTCAAGGATATGTAGAAAATGAGCAATCTTTTGTTGTTATTTTAAATTTAATTTGAAGCATTTAGTAGTTAAAATGGTAAAGATATAGTGTTATTAAATGTGCCAATACTTTTTGCCCCATCCTGTATAGTTGCATATTGCGTTGATTTCTTCCATCTTGATTCGCTTGGAATGGATAAAGTATGTACTATTGGTAGTAAAAGGCCACAACCAAGTCACCGGTGGTTGTGATCAATGGTGGCTCTTAGTAGCCGATGATATCCACACTTTCATAATAGACTATGGGCCAGTTTCATAGTCAAATTTAGTACGCCTCGAGTGCGGCGCTACACTAAATACAAGACGACACCTACCTAAACCAGAATGGAATGGGCCGTTTCCTAATAGGAAACTGGCCCATTCGATTCTGGTTTAGGTAGGTGTTGTCATGAACTTAATGTAGCGCCGCACTTGAGGCTTACTAAATCTGACTATGAAACTGGCCCTATGTCTTAAAATATGAGCGAAGAATGACGCTGAGCATAGGACGATCCCTGGATAGCTCAGTGGAAGAGTGTTGATGAACTAGGTCAAAGGTTCCGGTTTCGATTCCCATGTCCAGGCGTAATTTATCAAATTATTTAAATGTGGTTAGTTTGCGGATGATCTTCGTAATGATAACCTTTCATCCCCAAAGCTTCGCCTGTTATCCAAACTAGAATGGCTATTTCATCCTCGCGTTTAAAACCAATATTGTTATTTAAGTAACGCAATGGCAGAAAGTTCTCATATCTCAATGCTTTTGTCTTAGAATATTTGTTATAATGTAGTATGGTAGTTAACTGTTAAAAGTTTGAGTTTAACGATTTAATAACATAGATATAACATAAACAAAACAATACTACTTGAAGTAAAATACTATAATATGTTAATTCACTCTTTAATTATATGAGTTGCAAAATGAATCTAATTGAATTAATGTTCTCAAAATTGGTGGCAGTCTTCAATCGAATAGGGCACTGGTTATTAGGGGGTGAAGGGAGAAAACCTGTCTTCAAGGTCTTCAGTCTTTAGCATTGTCAGCAAAATCGAACCAAGCAATTCAGACAAAACAAACTCAACACCTTCCATGTTTGACGTGTGATCCGGTTATCTCTGAGGTAACTTCACGTCTTATGGAGAAAATATTAGTCTTCGTTCTCTCTATCAACTGTTGCAAAATATCCTCGCTTTCAGTTATGTTGTGACGGTAGTGTGCTGGGATCCAAGAAGGAGCCACTCGTAGCCTCGAAGAACCAGCAGCGTTATAAAATTGGTATTATATATAAGGGAAGATTGACCACCCAAAAACAAGAGAATGGCAACGTTGTTTGCCAATAGTAGCCATGTAGTTTGCTCAAATATGATATCCAGTGTAGATAGAAATGCTCCGAGGTAAGAAACTCTCGTGTTGTTTACTTACATGTGATGAACTCACAAGGCTGGTCGTTAGAAACCTTGAACAAGTTTTCCTTGTTTTAGTTGTTTGTGATTCCTTGCGGTTCTATTTCAGCCCAACCAACTTAATCTCAGATTAACATAGCCAACCTTGAATTGTACCGAGTTTCAGGAACCCTCTGGGCTTTTCCCAGGCTCATATAGACGACTTGTACTTAAACGGCGTAGCCTAATGAAGGGAAATTTCCTCACACTTCAGTATTTAAAATATTTGTTTGAGGCAGGCTAGGTTTATGTTTCTCAAAATTTAATTAAATCTCAAAACTGAGACAATTCTCGTTCTAACTTTGTTGAAAATAAAATACCTAATTTCACTTGTGGCTTTTTTTTTTACTATAATAATAATACTTAGTACAAAGTCTTACTACTCGTTCGGGTTCTACGCTTGAGTACTAATTACACTAATGGGTTAGGAATTGGGAAAGTTTAATATAGAGGAAGTGAGCTCACATTTGCGTGGAGGAAAAGTGGAAACCCGTTTAGATAAAACCACCCCCAGTTCACCCGAGGAAGATTCGAACCTTGATCTCCCTGTCCTCGTCAGTCTATCTACACGAAACTAGCGCGTTAGCTAACTACACCACTGAGGCGAGTTTTTTTTACTATAAAATGTAATTTAAGATTTTTAACTCTATGGGGGAGTATTGATACCCTTCGTCTCTATTTAGACGTGAACCATACTTTAAAATAACAAAACAGTTTTTAAATAATTCGGGATTTGTAACGTGTGTAACTTGACTTAGTGCTCCAGTAGTTGCCGCCCTTAACTTATATAACCACGTGGTCACTTATAGGCATTATAGTCGCTGCTTGTGTAAGACCATTACCAAAGGAAGGTAATTATGATTCTGTAACCATTTTAACGCCGAACCTGCTTCTCAAATGTCAATTCAACTCCTGTTCGAGCTTTAATTCATCCAAAAGATAGTTATTGACATATGGCCAAAGCGTGTGGTGATTTTTTATTTATTTGGAAATATGTATATCCTGTTTACCCTGAAAGGTATCATTCTTATCTCGATGGACTACACTTTGGCTCTGTCTTATAAGCCGCGCCATAGTGGAACCGTGTAAGGTAAGCTAGATACATTTCAAGGTAAACGAATGGCACACATAGTTAATTTGCAAAGGTAGTAGACTTGCCTTTACGAGTCAGAATATGGCGCAGCTTATGAGATAGTGCCATAGTTTAATTGACCAAGGTAAGTCTGCTACTTTTACACACTTAACGTAAATTTATTTTCATTCGAAATATTTTATACATGGTTAATTTGCATTGATTTATTTTCATTCTTGCATACAGTGGGTTTTTTTCTCGTGGTTTTTTAAATATGAATTTCAATTTTGCGGTTTAGTGATGGGATGTCTCTGTTTGCACTGCACTTTTTAAAAGGGGTATATATCTTTTATAAATATGTCGAGTGCAATAACCCGTTGTTTATAGCATATCAGACCTGAGAACATACAAAAATGCGTTTACAAAGTCCAATGGCCAATTCAGGCTAAAGATATGCTACCTCAAGCACGTATCTTATAGCTTACAAGTAAAATAAAGATTGCCACTCTCGAACATTGGGAGTGTACACAAATAAGATGACCTCACTACACTCCCAATGCTCTATAATGGCCATTAGTGGTTGGGGGGGGGGGAGAGACACAGGGCAACGAGCACCCCCCAGGTGACCATAAAATACACTACTTAAAATTAGATATTTTTGGGAAAATATCTAGTTTTTTGATAGTATAAATAGGCTGGAGCTATCGAGCACTCCAGGGATGTCGACTGGCCATGGTAGGAAGTGACCAGAGAAGAAAAAGAAATTGGGACTCCCTACAAGAAAAATATATAAACTGATTGTGTAGACGACGGCACTAGGTATAAGTTAAGTTAAGTTAGATTTAAGTCCAAAGCAGGCATATAAAAAGGAAAAAATGTATATAGTCAAAATAACATCAATAGGGAAAGAGGGACAAGTATAGTTATGTTATCATGAATTAAATAATGGTATTGATATATAGTAGACAGAGCTGCTAACTGGCACGGGTCGAGGTAAATTGGTGATGATCAATAACAGGACAAGTAGTTTTAGTAGCAGTATATGTTTATTTTCCAGAAAGTTTATGTGTAAAAATTTTAGAATAACTATATAGAAGGCATATTGTAACAGAGCAGAAAAAGTCCTGATTTATAGTAAAATAAGATGTCAGGACAAATGTATAAGGAAATTGAAAAATATATATAAATAGAATGGGAATGTTACACAGACAAATATATTGAGGTTATTTTGCAACAACCCGACATGTGTGACATCCCAACTCCCCAACTTCACACACTGAGCCCACTTTGGGAATAGAGATTCTGCCTCCACCAAAATCCGCTAGAAGCAGTTTGTGTGTGTGTGTGTGTGTGATCCGTAAATGGAAAATAGGCTAAAATAGGAAAACATGCCCTTAACAAGAAGATTCATTCAAACAACTTTTCAAAAATGCCTAACATTTGTTATTTGAAACGGAGATAGAAACCAATAAACCTAGAACAACGATTCCGAAAAAAACAAAACAGAACACATTTTTATTCACAGTAAAGTTGGGCACTTGAAGAATATTATCGTATTGAAGTGTACCTTCCTTTTTCTGGACTACACAGTCGGTGAACTTTCCTACAGCTTTCCAAAATCACAGCTACAAAGAGTTGGACAACTTCAAAAGCTGCTGTCACCAGAAGTTGATGATTTTTATTATATAGTTCTTCAAGTAGCTGAACTGTACAGGGATAATTTACCTTGTTTCTCAGCTCTGAAATAATAGCTACATACCTGGAAGCGGATGTTGAAATCAAACTATTCAGAAGAATTTCCTTAAGTTTCCTTCACTAGGCTACAAAATAACGTCTACCGTATCAAACATTAGAGTTCTGTTTCAACTCATGTGTGCATTGCCTCTCACAACGACCACAGTGGAGCGCTCCTTTATGAGCCTGCATCGTCGTAAGACCTAACTACGCTGTGTTGGTGACCTGCTGGTCTAGGGGTAAGGTGTCAGACTTCTGTGCTGGCGGCCAGGCTTCAATCCTCGGTCCCGGCACAGATTTATCTGATTACCAAACCATTCCTTCACCTCTGACAAGACATCTTGTGAATGTGGCGGGGAATGCCAGGCCTCCACCGTGGTTCGGATTCCACGTTAAACTGTAGACTCCATTTCATCTCACAATCACCCTACCATTACACATTAGCATAAGTGCGTATAACCCGAATGGGTAGTAAGACGCGATGCTAATAGTAATAACTACGCTGTACAGTGACAGAATATCTCCTAAAAGGGTTGGCTTTGCCACACATCCACCAGGACATCGCGTCCACAATGAAGGATGAAGAAGTTTTGGACATCTTTGCTAGAAATCACAAAATAACACATTCTGTAACCTTCCTTTGAAATACAAAACAAAATTAATCTTGTTTTATTTTTCAAATGTGCTTATTTCGTTAATATATTGTGCAAGGATCAACATGATATGTGCTATATCTTGTGTCTATACAAACACACACATCACACCTGACCTATCCATTGTTGATGGCATTATTATCAATATTACAGACAGTATACTGTAGTAAAACGATACTGAGTGAAGGAATGTAGTAAAAAAAAATCAGATTTGATTGAATTCACTGAAAAACACTAATAAATTCAGCTAAATTTTAAACATGTTTATTATTTTATATTTTCTTTTCTTTAAGCCCATAATGGCCTCAAGACACAACTCATAAGGCTTACATTTTACAACATTTTTCTGGGGCTGGGGATCCCCACTTCAGCCCACTGTGAAGTAATCCAACTCACCCTCGGTGCCCGACCCCCTCCCCCAGAAAACAATTCTGAGTCCGCCCCTGATAATGGCCATAGTAAAAATAATAAGAGCATACTGGTCAAGTCATGCTATGTCAACCAAACCAAATACCACAATAAGCTTTAAAAGCTGAATAGAGTAGCAATTCACACGATCGTAGGAATGTATGGTACCCATGATGGTTTGCAACGTCAACTAGATAAACCTGTTTCCAACCAACAAGTTTTGTTTTTAAAGGATACAAATATATTTTAAGCTATCGCTAGCTACACAGTAAAAAATGAATTTCGATTTCCATTGGTGACATAATAGTTTAAAAAATGTATTATTTATGTCGCATTTTAATTTTAATTAAATTATGCTTATTAGCATTTTGAGTTAAGATTCTCTAAATTATATTTTAGTCATCCTTCTTCACCTTTTCTAAGTCATAAAGTACAGCTCAGTTAATAGTTGAATTTCAACTTTACGACACAACTCAAGGTTTCCTTTATTCAAGTCTTTTGGTCATTGAAAAAAAAATCTTAAACAAAACCACTATATTAACAGTACTCACAGGTGCAAGTATTGTATTTAATGATGTGTCCAAACGAAGTTTTTGTAAAAGATATGGCTAATCACAACTGAACCAAATATCTTTTGATGCCTTCTTGAATGTGGTAAGAAGATTACGGTGCTCATCACACAAGTCCTCTTGATTTATTTTATAACACGCTGGCAAAACGCGTTTACTGGCTATTAGTAGTTCTTTTTCCTTTAGATCTTGTCTTACTAACCGCTCGGGCTATAGGCATGTAGGTTTTCGATTATAACTGTTTTTATATACTTTTGAAATGATACTTGATGTCACGGAGCCTAGGCTATTTATTTGATTCACTTTAACTTTCAAGTTGGAAATTCTATTGCCAAATAAAATTGATTCAAAACAAATAACGTTGTTCTTAGCTTTGTGGGGGAAACATATATTTCGTAAATAAAATACATTTTCACATTTCATAAAATTTTCAAATTTAGCGTCTCCCAATAAATGAAGGTTGGTATTTGCAAATATTTTTTGAAAGTATCACAAAACTATTCTCTCATCGCTAATACATTAATTTCTTCTATGCCTCTAACTATCGCCAATTCTTGTGTTTAATGATTACAACGTATCACATTATGGGAATCTTACAAGCAGGTTGTTGTGGGGCAGGACTGACAAAGCTGAACATATTTACATTAGCGCAGAATGTGCTTAAGTCTTGTGGTTGATTTAGAGTTCAGGGTGCTAGTTTAAGATAAATGTATAAGGGGTGTTTATTCCTAAATTGTATCCCAACATCTCCATGCAAATGTGTGTACATTTCCTCAAAATCCCATCTTCCTAATCCTTACCACAGTAGAGTAATTAATCTATGTGTGTAACCTAAACGGGTTGTGGGATGGCGAGAGTAAAAGTTGTGTTAATTTATTATTCATTTAACCAGAGTTTACATTCCCCCTCTTTTATTCATTCATCTAACCTGCCTTCCTATTAATTCGTTTTCTCGTTCTCTTATCTAGGTTTCCTTCACGTAGGCTAGAAGAATAACTCGAGACACAAACCGATTGCCTTCATCCAATCCTAAAAGAGATAACCTCTGCGTTTGTATAGTCGGGTAGTTTTGCTACAGCTTGCCTGCAACGTGTAGGTAAAACATTGGGCACTTGGCATCGAAACACTTACTACTGCTATTACTATCATTACTTACCTTGTCAAGAATTTGGGCATTAGATAATAAAACGCTTATGTTTTGCTTTTACTACTATCGTCACCCAACTTGGCTCATTCGGTAGTACGATCCAACGTTATGGGCATTTTGAAACCATCAGCGCTAAAAAAAAGTATCACTTTATTATTGATTTAATGTCCCTCATGTAAACAGTAAATTTTCAATCCAGTTCTTGACTGTTGAGCTAGGGTTAGTGCACCCTTAAACTGTATTATTATTATTATTATTATTATTATTTCGTAGATTAGTTAAAACTACTTTGATTATAGACAGAGCCAACTGGATGAACTCAATTGAAAATAGTATTAAATGCAAACCTAAAGATTTTTGGAAATTTGTTAAAAATAATCGTATGAATAAAGTTTTCCCATCCAACCTAGAAATTGATGGCAAGTCTATAGCGGATCCTTTATTAATTGCTAATGAGTTTGGGACCTACTTTCATTCCGTTTATAATTCAGCTATTCCTGTCTTACCCTGCCCCGTTATTGAAACTAGTGCGCCCTTGTATCCTTGCCACATTACACCCTTGGATGTTGCTAATGCTATAAAAAAATTGAGTTCTTCTAGATGTGCCGGGACAGATGGAATTCCAAGCTTTATTGTTAAAGGCTGTGCCAGCATTTTCTGCCCTTTGTTAGCCTATATTTTTAACATTAGCCTGTCAAATGAAACTTTTCCTCTTACATGGAAACAATCTGTTGTCATACCTATCTATAAAAAAGGGGTAAGAACAAATGTTTGTAATTACAGACCAATTTCCCTCTTAAACACTTTCTCCAAAGTATTCGAGAAAATCATACATGAGCATACTTTCCACCACCTTAAAAATAAACTTTCAGATAATCAACATGGCTTTATAAAAAATAAATCTACTGTCACGAATTTAGTAGAATTTCTTGGGTATGTTGCCCCTCAAGTCTCTGCCCAAGGTCAGGTTGATGCTATTTATTTTGACCAAAGTAAGGCATTTGATTTATGTCAGCATAATATTATTCTCTCTAAGCTTGGTAAT
>CABFVX010000893.1:30399-54747 GCA_902151425.1 Timema shepardi
ACAAGACATCTTGTGAATGTGGGGAATGGCAGGCCTCCACCGTGGTTTGGATTCCACGTTAAACTGTTGGTCCTCCATTTCATCTCACAATCACCCTACCATTACACATTAGCGTAAGTGCGTATAACCCGAACGGGTAGTAAGACGCGGTGATAATAATAATAATAATAATAATCACCTGTTTTAAGTTTTCGTTGCAATGCATTATGGTTCAACATACAGCGTGTGAATTGCTGTGCCATTCAAGCTGACTCTGCTCTATATTTTTGATGAACGTGTGAATCAAGCTTTAGGCCTACAAACTAACTTAATTAACAGACACATCAGTAGGCACGTGGACCAAATGTCAGGCCCATCTAGTTTGGTTTACCTGTAGTAATAGGAGAGGGGGTCGGGCTAGAATCCCCAATAGATGTACTGGGGGTGGTTCTTCCTCTTCACTCTCCCACTATGCAAATATGTATACATTTTCTCTATAATTCTACCTTCCTCACTCTTAATCCTATAGTATATTTAAAATTCTAACTAGCCTGGACAGGAAGTGAAACGTGGTGGAGAAAACAAGACATTCACGATAATCCATCTAAATGTATCTTTGTGAAATTTAATAAATGGCACATAAGGCCTTGTAGGTAATCCAACCCAGAACAAGGCCAAACATATTTTTGAAACAAATTTCGGTTCCATCTAAGATTATATTTAATTTGATAAACTGCATAATATGTTTTATTTAAAATAAATTTACAAAAATAATCTATTTTTTACACTAAATCTAGTGTGTAACTTTATATTTAAATTTTATTTGACAGCCAGCAATATTTGTTCAAATAATTTTCTTTATTTTAATCCCTTTTAAAAACACAGCTAACGAAAACAAACTGCAGATGATTTGGATTTATGGTTGTATTTTGGTTCCAAACTTATCCTGTAATTTTCATTGCAGTCATTTGTCCTTTCAACGCTTGCCCCAAATACTTCACGTTGTGTAACGAGCAACTGAAAATTTACGTTTTATAAACTCTTCACTCTTCAGGTGCACATACGTATATTTGCTTACCTTTCATTCAACTGCTTCCCCAAGCACTCTTTTACCGCATAAACACCTACCTTGTTTTAGCACTTAATTCAGTACAAGTTGACTACTACCAGTCCAACCATTAAGATTGCAACCATGAAATCTTGTACCTACTTTGAAGATAGCGCAAGTTTTATTTTTGCGCGATGTCAAGTACAAGCTCATGCGCAGTAGAGGTCATGAAGGGGGAGCATGAGAACATTAAAGAGCAAGTTTATCTGTTAAATTTAACAGACAAACTGATAACTAAATATTTAAAAAAAAGTTTGAAGAAAGAAGATTTAATATCGTGTTTTGTATAGTATTTTTAATTCATATATACACGAACAATTTTCTAAAATATATGTTATTTATGTGTTAGGCAATAAACTCCGCAAGATCAGTCCTTTCTATTTAGCACCACGTCATACCACCCGTTCGGGTCATATTTGCAGAAAATGTATGAAAATAATGGCACTGTGAATGTTTGTTGAAGTTTTCATATTATTTTTGTGTTGGCTATTTTGTGAGATTTTTTATTAGGATCACATTTTACTACCCGTCCGGCATATCCACCCGTTTAAACTAATGGGGTAAGGATGAAGAAATTAGAATCTATAGGAGGTGTTCCTAGATCTTCTTGCAGAGAGAGAGGGGGCAGGTGGAATTTATAAAAAAAAACCTTCAGTACACAAGCCTAGATTCAAACCCCGACCTACACGTTTATGGCGATCCAGTCCACAATGAGAGAGATGACTTCGACTCTGCGACTAGCAATGCGGGTTTCATGATAGTTACAATCTTATTTTCATTAAAAGTTTTCCTATTGAAGTATACTCGCGCTAAAAAGTATCCTGTACACGAAGTTAAACTCCATGATGGACTTTTATCTGACTGAACAATCCTCGAAGCCGACTACTGATGATGCAACGAACCTTACTTATTTCACCAAACAAGCATAGTTCTCCAACATGTCACTGTTGATGTTATCAGAGGGCCAGTGCAATCAGGAGATAGCACACGAGGGACTGAGGGTGGATAAAACATATTGACATATTGTCAGGTTGCATAATGATGCGATATCATATTGACAAAACCTCGCATCTGTGGGTACGCGGATTAAAAGTCATGATCGTCTAGTCTAGTTTGAGGGTGAGAAGGTTGAGGTCCCGGCTGGGTGTACTAAGGTGTTTTACTATATGGTTTCCCGCGTTCCCTTCTCACAAATGCTGAAACATTTCCTTTAATTCTACCTTTCTTATCTCCCCCCCGTCTATCTACTGTGGGAGTGAAGAAAAAGCTTGATTCACATGTTCGCCGAAAATAGAGAACAGAATTTATTTTAAGTAGCGCAGCAACTCACATGCTGTATGTTGACCCATGATGCATTGCAAGACAAACTTAAAACAGCTGATTATCAACATATTTTATTTTCTAGTAGATGGGCATATATTTTAGATCATTCTCCCGGTGGATGTTTTCAGATTATAATGCTTTGTCGTGGCACAATTCAATACATCGATACACACGCTTTACATTAACGGGTTATTTCAAATATCCTCACGACGGCCAACGAAGTTGTCTGCTAGCTTCTGGCTGTATAGCGCATGCGCACTGATTTGAGATGGTTGAGTTTGAGATTTGATCGGCTCTCCAGTGCCGAACATCTCGGACAGAGCGGACGAAGTAGAGATGAATTGAACTTGAGCAGAACAGCTCGAGCCGATGAGGCGGAAATCTTGTTATTGGCTTTAGAGCTCGTCACGTGACCCCGTTTCTGTTCTGTGCTTGTTTTTCGGCAAACGTGAGAGTGAATTCACAGTAAGTGGCCGCTAGCAGAAGGTTCTTTATTGAAAACCTCGATTGAAAGTCACTTGTATGTCAACCTATTCAGAACTATTTATTATGTGCTTAGTAACATTATATTATCAATAACAATTTCTATCAAACAATTCTAATGATATTTCCTTAAGGATTACTGAATAATTGGCGTTTTCGCGTTTACGGTATTTAACGTACACTTTTTGAACCGACTGATTATATCAGCAGACGAAAATTTCTATGAGTGAGCGGGCCTACCAATTTTGCTGAAAAGGTATGTTCACATACATTCCAAGGTTCTTTTACATGCAACAATCCACATGGACCGACGCCTTTACTTTCCCTCCAAAGGAAGCTGTGCTACATATTTTTATCGCTCAAGTAAAATCCGTTGACCCCAGCTGGGCTTGAACCTGAAAACATCGGGTCCAGAGGCGAGCACCTAAGCAAGACCACCGAAGTCGACTCATGACTTATTGAAATAACAAAATGTATTAATAAAACTATTTTGGTTTTGTTTCATGGTTGTGGCGACAAGAGATATTATAGATCATGAAATAATAAATTAAGAATTATTATATTCACACTTGTATCGTGTTATAATTGGCCATCAAAATAAATAAATGTGTTTTATATCTTTGCGAAAATGTTATAAAAATATTAAGTTTTAATATATATATATATATATATATATATTTTTGTAAAAACATTCTCATGAAAAAAGCAAAAATGTTTTGTATGAATTCATCAATCGCTCTTATTTCGGCCAGTTCGCCAGCTTAATTTGTAATGCGCAGCCTTTTAGAAACTATTTTTAAGTGAACTACAGACGCCGCTTCCACAAAAAAGAAACACCCAAATGGTTATTTCCATAAGTTAATGTTTTAATGATGTAAAAATGGTTAAAAGAAAAACACAATTAAAAACAAATTACTTGTTGTGAAAGTTTTGACTGCGCAAAGTGACAACACAACTAATGGTATTTTAGATCATATGGTTTGGCGAATGCATACATGAAAGTAGACCGGGTAACTTTGCTAGCTGTCACTTACCTACAGTCCCACCGTAGATACCCCTTGGTAGCTTCTAAATATAATATATAGGAGATTCAGGTAGGAAAAACAACCTTTTAGATGTCAATTCCTACAGAAATCAGTTTATAACTGACCTATGCTAACAGAATAGAGCGTGTCGATTCAGCGCCAGTGAGCTAGACTCAAATGTTATACTCTAAACTTCTGTTCGAAAACTAGGTGCCTAGGAAGATGGGTCCAAAAAGGGATGAGGCTACATAATTATGAGTTACCTACCCTGTTCTCATTACAATACATTGTTAGGATAATCAAGTCGAGTAGATTATGGTGATTAGGGTATACAGTGCTAATGGAAGAATCTAAAACCCTGTTCGGGGTACTGACTGACAAACCCAATGGGAAGACCTAGACTCAGATGGGAGGATAACATTAGAATGGACCTGAAAGCGATAGGGTGTAATGAGATGGTCTTGATAATACTCGATACAGGAATAGACGGGAGTATTTTTTTTAAGAGTGGCAATAACCTTCGAGTAAGTAAGAATACATCAAATCTCACCGTGGTGCGACGCCTGGTTAGAGCTGTATTGACTACTTAAGCTAGTTGCTATTCGTGGGGTGAGATTGTCTCTTAATTTCAACTACGATACTTTGAAGGAGAACTTACCATCCTCTTTCTATGGAAAATTAGTTTATTTTTAAAAAATTCACCTTCTATCTCACTAAATCTTTAAATCACACTAATTCATGCAGTGACAGAACGGACAATTGTTTTGGTTGAAGAGCCGTACCAATGTTTTATGTACACCTAAGGTGGTATTGCACTGGTTTTTTGTTGTTTTGTTTTTGTAAAAGATATAGCATTTATTTTATAAAATAAATAAGAGTTGACCTTTGACCTACTCTGATGTTTTATTGATTTTACTATTCTAGGGCTAATTTGGTTGATGCTATCCCTTAACACTGTTTAGTTATAAGAAAGTGTGTGGCTATATGCTAATTTTGAGTAGTCCAAGCCACGGTTAGACTTGTAAACAATATATCTTCTAAATTTAAATTCATTAACTTTATTTTTAAGCGATTAACTTTTCAATCTAGTAATTTCATTCTTATGGTGTCTTTTTTTTTAGAACCGCGTCTTACTACCCGTTTGGGTTATACGCTTACGTACTAATTAAGCTAATGGGTTTAAGGGTGAGGGAAGCTTTATTTATAGGAAGTGTATCCGCATTTGCGTAGAAGAGTGGAACATTACTTTTAGTACATCTGACCTAGATTCAAACCAAAACCTTCCGACATACTTATGGGGAAAAAGTATGGATACTAAAATATCTATATTTTCCTTTCGATTACCAATAGTTGCACCCCAGTATTTCATCGGTATCTTAATGTCATTCACCCATCAAAATTGTATTGCACAATTTTAACAAGTGTATAATTATATCTATATGAAGTGATTCAATAATTTCAAATCATTACAATTCACGTGTTATAAGGGGTCAAATTTGTTATTTTATACTTTCTGTGTAATATTGTTAAGGTAAAGTAATTAAATGAATAATATTAATTAGGAAATAGGAAAAACTATTATTATTATTATTCAATGCTGTAATTATTGTCACTAGATAAGTATAAACAATAAACATTCAAAACGTGTAAAGAAAAATAAATGATCAACGTTTCCTTACATTAAAATACACAAAAAACATACAACTGCAATCGATATTTTTTCCCCGAAACAAATACGGTTTCATTGATACTTTTCTTTCTATACTAAAAATGAGTAAATTATCGATACGTTTATTTAGAAAGCACACTCCTACTCACCCGTGCACACTGTAACGTTTAAAAAAGCTAGCCTGATATATTAATGTTTGTACGCCACCATTAGGGTGACATTTGATATAACGATTGAATTGGATCCAAGTTTGCTGTTTTGTATTGTGATAATTAAAAAGTGTTAATGTCTCATTTTATAAATTAAAAGTTCTGGGGTTTTATATTTTTTTCTATTTTAAGTAGATAAACAGTTTTTTGCTAGATATTTCATACGTTGTAGATGTTAATAAAAGCCCGACTATTACGTTGTACGCATGATAATTCCCGACACGTGAGCTTTAGAACACAGATTAAGATGTCATAGACTCCACTTACACGGCTCCTTGTCAGGAAGGAAAGTGAAGAGATGCGTACCCTGAAGGGGTATATCGAGCGACATTTCCTTCTCGAAGCTTCCCGAAAGAAAAAAGGTGTGGTCATCCAGGTGCGTTTCTATCCACAAAACTGCGTTGTCTTTTTAAACAGAGACGTAGAAGGATGTCACCATACCTTGCAACTTAATAACTTAATACAAATAAATTTTACTAACCGCTCTCATTTAAAATATTCGTAATTTTGAATAAAGATGTGAATAATATATTATTGAGATGTATAATTCCATTATCATTACAACACGGTCTAAATTTCAAGCTCATTTGTTCTGGTTTACAGGTGACCAAGGAGGTCGGGCTTCAAAGCCCGTCCGGGTTTATTGTGACTTTTGTTTCCCCAAATGGTTTCTCACTCTTCCTTCACGAAAAGGTGGGTACATTTCCTCAAAAATGCTATCTACCTCATTCTTAACCCACTAGTGCAATTAATATGTATGCGTAAAACTCGAAAGGGTACCTAGACGTGGTGTAATTTTTTTATTTACTTTTTATCTCTATTAATGCACGGTACCAGCCATGTCAGTGACGACCTTGATCACGACAGCACGCAGTTGGAGCTTAAACTGCGCGTCACTGATGTGTCAGATTAGCTATTGGCACTGCCACATGTTGTAGCTTCCGGATCTTTCTAACTTTCCATTTCCTGCAGTTTCGTCAAGCTGTGAACTTTGATGTCGTAGTGGCCTCATTCACCCGCTAAGCATTGCACAGTGTCACAGTCTACGTCACGAACAGCGGTTAGAATTGACTTAATGACAACTTTCCTTGGGTTACTCAGAGCTTGAAATAGCTTGAAACGGATGCGCTGAGATTTAGTCCGAATCAGTTATTTATCGCTCATGGCCGTGTTAAAACTGCAGATGAAGGTAACACATTTTCTTAATTTGTTGATTTTTTTTTAACTTTTCACAAATAATAATTTTAAAAAGAGTTTTATTTTTTTCACGTGTATTACTACTCGTTCGGGCTATTCACCACATATTTACACTAATGAAGTACGGACGTGGAAGGTATAATTTAGTAAGTTGCATTATTTATACTACTATAAAGCCACATGGCTGACTCACTCACTGACATTGTTTACCCACTTCCAGATGAGCTAGAAACTTGAAATTTGGCAAACTTATAGCTTCTAGCCTGTAACCGACGGGAAAATTCCAAAAAGTGTAAAAAAAAATTCTAACCTCCGAAAAAAAATATCATAATGTAGGAGCAAATTTAAAATCGGTGTGGACCTTTCTTTGGAGGTCTCTTGTGGCCAAGCGGTAGGACCTATCAAAAAACGGCTCTGGAATTACATTAGTTTACATCGACTTGCAAAGAAAACTCACTTGGGGATCAAAGTGAGTACTACTACGCAATCTGACTCTCTTGCCATGCTAGTAGTAAGCTGCATAATGTGTGGGACTCTGGCTCGACGACCTTGTTGTCTGGCTTGGTCCGAGTGTTCAAATATTACACCTTGTTTGAATGAATACTCACCTCTTTGTTTGTTTATCTCTCCAAGATAACGCTCAAGTTTCAACCCTCTTGTCTTGAACTTACCTCAGTTAGGATTCAGAGATTAATGACCGATTACATTATGCACTCTTAACCAGACGTCTCACGTTCTCTTCACTTCCAATGTTTACTCTAAGAACAGGGATTAAGTCTGGCTAGTATGGCTAAGAGAAAGAGAGAGATATATCTTACACCTCACTTTGGCATTGTTGAATCATTTCCACGGCCACTCTGCTGGAAGTATCTAATGTTTATAAACACCCGTTATTATTGTTAGTCAAGGGCGTAAAAAGTGTGGTTCCGGGGTTCCGGAACCCCCTTGAAATATGATGGACCCACCCCTAAGGAGGTTCATATATACGTAAAAAAAAATTATTGGCTAAAATTATAGTAAAATTTCCTAGCGGACCTCTTATAAAAATGAGCTTACTACGCCCTTGTAATTTGGGGCACATATTTTTAAAATTTTATTTGACTACCCATTTATCTTATCATCCTATTATTTGTTATAATATTCTATCACTTGCTATGTATAAAAACAAACTGTCTATATTCTTTACTATTTCTTTAACACCTAAACTTATCACAATAAATTGTTATATTTTTGCACTGTTCGGCTTATAAGTATATTTACACAAATGGTGTTGCCACAATAAGGGTAGAATTAAGAGATAATGTACCCTAATTTGTGTTGAAGAAAATGGGAAACCATTTAGAGGAGAACACCCACAGTATATTAGTCAGGGATTTGAACCCCGACAAACAGGACTAGACTCGAATTTTAGTCCACGCTACCAACAAATAACTATCATTATAAAAATCTAAATAAATTATTAAACCTAATTATAATTCATGGAAATTCGAACTTACTCCTAAGAGGCTATTTTAATCCTTATGTCCTTTTCACATTCTATATCCCAATGCTTTAAAGAGTTTCTTTGTCGAAATTTAAGTATGCAACCTGCGAGACATTGAGTAATGGCTGACTGCAGCACTACAGGCGCCGACCAACTTCGCTATAGCTGTGTGTATACCCTACCGATGTTGGAAGCTGATGACACTTGCTACCGTTTCTACAAGTACTTGGCGTCGTTACCTACTTGGTGACTTCGAAGCTATTTTGCGAAGCGGGTTGCATCTTATATTGACGCACCTAGCTACTTCCATACTTATAAGCCAATATACGAAATAGATAAGAGATTTAGGTAAGACCCTGAAATCATTGAGTTCCTTCTCTTAGAATTTTATTTCCACACCCCTAAGACTAATCTCAAATCCAAATGTTGATTTGGAAGATAAACAAATGGTTTTACTCTTTACTGTTTTTTCTTTATATTATATCACTCTTGAATTGACATCAAATGAAACTTTTTTTCACCCGCTTCAGTGGTCGCATGATCTAGTGCACTACTCTTTTGTTACACTAGACTGCCGAGGACGGGAATTCAGGGTTCGGTCCCATTGGGGTGCACTGAAGTTTCCCCCCCTAAATGGTTTTCCAATATAGCTCCACACAAAAGCTGGTGCAATTTATCTAAATTAAACTTTCATAATTCCTAGCACATAGGCGTACAACCCAAACTGGTAGTAAGACGCTTCAAACCTAGCCGGGATCAATGGATTGTTATTGAGCTATAAATATCCGTAGCACAACTTCCTTCGGAGGGGAAGTAAGGCTCCCATGTCGATTGTGGCATGTAAAAGAACCCTGGAAGTTATGTGAAAATACGTTTACAAACAAAATTGGTAGGTCCTTTCTATTTTGCTCATATCAATTCTAGTGTGTTAATATAATCAATTGGTTCAGAAAGTATACGTCAAATGTCTTTTTTTTATGAAAAAGTTCCGAACTTAATTTATTATAATCACTCCTTGTTCAATATTATAATGCTCTTTACTACTTTATCTATAATGTTTGATCAAAGAGTGCCATAGGTGTTTAATGTTATAAGCAGCCAATAATAATATCGTACTTGGTATCGTTAACATCTCTCAAGTTACATTCTAATATTGTAGTAGACACTTTGTTTGCGTGTGTTTATGTACAGTAAATTTAAGTTTCTATTTGACACTCGGTTTACGGACTTCCTTAAAGGTTACTTTAGCAACAAACGCGAAATTTTTTTGACCTTTGGAGACTAAAATTAAAATACTTACATAGCTCGTATATTGGCTCTTCTACAATCAGTTGCACCCTCTGGCTTTATATATATTTTTATAACTACTTAGACACTCGAAGTAATCCAGAATCTCTTAGTTTCAATAAACCTTCGGCCAAAAATAATGAGCCAGAAACAAGGGTTTCAAAATGAGTTTTTGGTAATAGTAAATTAATTAAAAATATATGTATTTTAACTAGAAAGCTAAAATTATTCCAAAATAAAAAAATAAAATTAAAATTATATATTAACGTAAATTAAAAAGAACCGTTGAAAGTATGTAACTATAAAATTGCTATCAACAAAGGAAATAAAGCAAGTAAAGTATAAATACTGCTAATAAGTTTTAGCTTGTAATCGCTCATGCTGATGAATATTATATTATGAATTATGTACACTTGTGTCATACAATATATTGGTGCACACGAATGGCGAGACAAATAATTCGTGATCTGTAATCTCCTACCCGAACTGCGGAATAAAAATTCCCGAGTCCTAATCTCACATTAAACCTTTAAAAAGGGCAAATAAATTGTGTTTATTGTGCATTTTTCTGTGAAACATGATAGTTTGTTATGCTAGGTTAGAAAACTGACAAAGCTAGTTAAATATGAAACGCTATATTCTTCTAAAATGCTTATTCATATTCGTTGGTAAAAAAAAAGAAGTAAATAGATATATGAATAAAAGCTTACCAAGCTACTTAACTGCAATGCTGTACACAATGAACACTTCGAAAACCGTCACGAACACCTCTGAATGATAGTCAACTGAATTTAAAATGTTATTGTCTCCATGCTTTACTTTTAAATTATAGAGTGCGCCTCCAATACATTATGGATTTGAATTTGTCTATGATTAATTTGAATTTGCCGATGCTTAATTAATCTAAAATATAATACAAGCTATATTAAAACAGTTGGTTTATACTAGACTCATTTTTTAGTATCTAAACACAGGAATAAGTTATATTTTAGACTATTGTAAGGTGACTGCCTCGATTATGTGTACATGGTGGGATGATGTCCCGAGGACACAGACAACTCCTTCTCTGTGCCCGAGGACGAATGTAAAGGAGGGATCAGCTTGACTCAGACGATCGCTCGCTCATTTAATCTGCATCAGACAGCACCCTTCGACTCAAAATTGTTTCAAAAGTCAGTAATGGAGAGCTCATCTAAAAAAGAGAATATTGTTTTATCGTTTTAGTATGCTACGAGATTAAAATGCGAAAAAAGTTGATTTCTATTCACGATATATATATTGATGGGAATATCGGTGGTTCGAATCCCGGTTGGGTGTACTAAGAGCGTTTATTAAGGGAGAAAACTCTCTTAGTACACCCAACCGGAATTCGAACCACTGATCTTCCCGTCAATGGTAATCTGGTCAAAACAAATAAGTGACACGTTAGACGTTAGATAATGCAACCACCGATGCGGGTCAAAATAGTATACTACGTATAGAGAGAGTGTTTCATAATTATTTACTCATTTGAAAATTGATAATGTTCACATTTATAAGTATTTTCGAATGTCTTGTTAGACATTATTTGAACTTATGAACTTAGTGCCCAGGCACTTATTCGAGATTAAACTTTGTGAGTGGTTAGGGAGGAAGAGGATAGGAAGGAAAGAGGCACTTCATTATAGCCCAAGCAGTGTGATCGGTACCTATCTAGAATTAAAATACTAAGACCTGCATTAGCAGGTGCGCTATCTAAATGTGACCGAGCTCTTTGTTATGATCTTGACCTAATTTGTTATATCGTGTTTCAGCAAGACAATATATAAGCAAGTAAAACCTCTGGCCACAATCTTGACTTCATTTGTTTTATTATGCTTCAATTAGATATATCACCGAGAACGCTCCTTGTCATAATCTTTACTTCATTTGTTTGTTTCAGCTAGATATGATATCAGCAAGTAACGCCCCTTGCCACAATCTTGACTTCATTTGTCTGTTTCAGCTAGATATGATGTCGCCAAGTAACGCTCCTTGCCACATTATTGACTTCATTTGTTTGTTTCAGCTAGATATGATATCAGCAAGTAACGCCCCTTGCCACAATCTTGACTTCATTTGTCTGTTTCAGCTTGATATGATGTCACCAAGTAATGTTCCTTGCCACAATATTGACTTCATTTGTCTGTTTCAGCTAGATATGATGTCGCCAAGTAACGCTCCTTGCCACATTATTGACTTCATTTGTCTGTTTCAGCTAGATATGATGTCGCCAAGTAACGCTCCTTGCCACATTATTGACTTCATTTGTTTGTTTCAGCTAGATATGATGTCACCAAGTAACGCCCCTTGCCACAATCTTGACTTCATTTGTCTGTTTCAGCTTGATATGATGTCACCAAGTAATGTTCCTTGCCACAATATTGACTTCATTTGTCTGTTTCAGCTAGATATGATGTCGCCAAGTAACGCTCCTTGCCACATTATTGACTTCATTTGTTTGTTTCAGCTAGATATGATGTCACCAAGTAACGCTCCTTGCCACATTATTGACTTCATTTGTTTGTTTCAGCTAGATATGATGTCACCAAGTAACGCTCCTTGCCACATTATTGACTTCATTTGTTTGTTTCAGCTAGATATGATGTCACCAAGTAACGCTCCTTGCCACATTATTGACTTCATTTGTTTGTTTCAGCTAGATATGATGTCACCAAGTAACGCTCCTTGCCACATTATTGACTTCATTTGTTTGTTTCAGCTAGATATGATGTCACCAAGTAATGTTCCTTGCCACAATATTGACTTCATTTGTTTGTTTCAGCTAGATATGATGTCGCCAAGTAACGCTCCTTGCCACGACCTTGACTACAGCTGTGTTGTTTTACGCTAAATGTGATGTCGCAAAATACCCAAATAAAACTCCGAGCCAAAGCACCAGAAAGTCACTTTCGTTTGACGTAAGTATTCACGCAACAGCAACAATTACTGCGCACATTTCATAGCTGCTTTTTATTCAAAACTATACTGACCGTTTCCTTCATTTGTTTGGTGAGCTGTGATGACTATTTCCGCCTTTATTTGTTGGTTCATTATTTTCTAAACACTTGTTTGTTACGTTCATTGAACCTTTGCATTTTAAGAAGGCTGCTTACTGGAACGCCGAGACGTTTTACATATGTCTAGAAATTCCCCCCTATTTCGGGAGTGATTCGTTACTTAAAAATAGGGTTCAAGCCAAAATGGAGATGAACGAGATCAAGATGTCCCAATGTAATTACAAACCTTAGGAGTTACGTTGTGTGTTTTATAGTAACAAAAAATTCATGAAAACGCGGTTTAACTCATTTTCAAGTGCATTTCACACAAAATAGGTCAATTATGATATTTAAGTACATGGTTAGAAACATAATATAACCAACTTTCTTCGAGCAAATAAATAATTTTTGCAAGGTCACAAAAAGAAAATGTTAGGTTAATTGAGGAGTGTTTTAGGTCTTTAAAAGCTTCAGGACTGTCATTTACATAATAATACCATATCGTGAGAATATTTCTCCACACTTAAGCGGTGCCCTTGGAATTAATTTCTTATTTGAGATAAAATGGCAACTTATGTTACGTTGATTTAGATTAAAGATAGCAACAGGGTTGATACTCATCTGGAAAAATGGGGTAAATCTGAAACATTTAGGGAACTTTGTGTGGCATGGAAAGGTCAGGAGAATTTTAAATAAGTATCAATAAATTTAGACATTTCTGCATTAAATTTCTGAACATAATTTGGAAGGGCATAGTCCAATATGAACTAATCTTATCTTTGATTTTGTGAGGAACACACATTGGTCTTTAATAATCGATTTGTCAAGTATCTAATAAAATTGATTTATTGAACTCAATTTTTATTTATTTCTTTGTAGTTAAAATACTGCGTAAAAGCATAGTTTTGGGTCTAGGAAACCTGGAAAAGTCTTGAAATTTTTTTTAAAATCTATCAACCGTGAGTGAGAACTTATTCCTATGTGCCAAAACGATGGGATTTTTTACACACCAACTCACTGATTGTCTGGGCTATACGGATAGTATTAGATAATAGATTTCTTAACCTTTACAATTGATTTGAGCTCCTTGTTGAAGCGTGACTTTATTTTGAAAACTGTGTCTTCTTTGTAGTAGCGAGGGTCTAAACGTGTACGTTGTATAATATGGTCGTAAGATAGGTTATATAATATATTTTAATTACATGTATCCAGAATGTGGATGCATTTTCGTGATTGAAGGGGTCGGGAAAAAAAATGATAACCCTAATTTAATGACAAAACATGTTAGGGATTTCTCGTTGCATACCACTTGAACTATAAGTTTTATTTTTACAGTCAATCAAGACCTTGAGTATAACTAATATCCATGCATATTTTACTTATTTTATAGCTAAATTTCAGGATTTTATAGACGTTTAAATTGTGAAAATATCCCATCTGAATCGATGAGGGTTAATTTATCATGCTTTTTCCCCAAACCACTCACTTCTTCTTCAGAGTGCAATTAATAATAATTTTATTATTTATTTTATCTATAAATATATTGGTATACAGCATAAAATTGAATCTATTAAATTAGAATATTTTGTTAATACTTTACTTAAATCCACTTTGTTTATCTTTTTAATAAAATTATAAAGTTGTAATTAAACTATATTAATAGAAAATCAATGGAATCAAACCATTAAAATAAATAGTGATCAGCTATAAGTATGTAAATATTTATAATAAATACATTGTTTACATATACAAGCATTACTTTCAAATGTATTGGAAACTCATTATGAAAATATTGTACGACTATCATAACAACCACTGTAAGGCAGGAGTTAGTGTTGTGGTATCGAAATAAAATAATCGCTAACAGTTAGTATTGGTCTAAAAATAATAAGCTGCAAACTTATCCGAATAAAATATGTATGGTATTTTTAAGTATGAAGATCATGACATTTCTCTTTCTTTAGAATTTTTGTACTAACAACAATTAATAAAACTATTGCGTTATAATATATATTTTTCCTATTTCGTTTATTATTTATGACAAAAATTAATAATAATGTAATTACAAAATTGTAATAAAGAGCCTTGTTTTGTGTTTATCTCATTTTCAAACGAAGCAAAGTGTGGGATTCAAAATATTATTTTACTAAGAAAAATACATCAATTTATATTATAAACAAATGACTTCTTTATTTTAGCTGCCGACCCAATACCCTGGTGTAAGTACTCGTACGAGTAAAAAAAGTATCAAGTAAAAAAGTGTTGGTATCTAACGGTTATATTAGTAAAATATCAATAATTTTCCCATGGCCCTATGGGGGACATGCCTTTGTCTCATTGTGTAGTTTACTAGTAGCCCTACTCTTATTAAATATGGGACCATGAATGTTACCATCAACAATATAAGGTTCCAACAATTGAAAAAAAACCCACTTTATTGTGTACTTGTAGAAAAAATTTAACTAGGCATTTTATATTAAACACGCTGCTGGTTGCTCATCCTCAACGAAGTTTTAGAGCTTTGTTTGACATATTTAAGTGTTATCGGTGTTGGAAAGGATGTAGATATTATGGTTTCACTGATTGCTCTAGTTCCTCTGGAACATAAAACATATTTTCTAAAATAAGACCGGGCTAAAACTTAATCGGTGGTCTCCTTTCTTTATACGCGCCTCATTTTTATTTTAGCGATAGCTCTGACTTACACCAAATAAAATATCAAAGGATGAGGAGGGGAAATTTAAAATTTATATGTAGCTGCATTCGGTTTCAGAGAAGATGGTGACTCATGCTGAGATAATAATAATCCTCTCTGCTCCAGACTAGGATTCCAACCCTGACCTTTATGATCAGAATCAGGGAACTCTTCTGACTATTATATTTCTCCTTTGGTTTGTAGGTCTGAACGGGAATAAATATCGCACTCCTTTCGCCCACCTCTTTCCATATTCTATCGCTGGCACACGTTCACTTTGATGTAATGTCCAGGCTAAATGATTGATCAATCTACTGCCTATGGATGATATTAGTGGCCTTCTTGAATTATGTTCAAGGAGTAAAGGGACAAAATTTTCCAGACAAGACTTAGATTACTGTAAAAATACTAAGTTTTATTTCTGAAACATCAATTTTATTAACTCATTTAACTTGTGTTTTAACCCGCTTCGGTGGCGTAGTTGGCTAACGTGCTAGTCGTGTGGAGCTCTACTGCTGAGGACGGGGAGATCGAGGTCCGAATCTCGGTCGGGTGAACTGAGGTTTTTTTTCCTAAATGGTTTTCCACTCTCCCTCCACGCAAATGCGGGTTCACTTCCTCTAACTCAACCTTCCCAATTCCTATTCCTTTAAAGTAATTAGTACATAAAGCATATAACACGAACGGGTAGTAAGACGTGGTGCTAAATATTATTTTATTAGCTTGTGTTTTAAATCGTTTCTATATGTTAACGTGAATGTGAGGAATGCCAGGCCTCCACCGTGGTTCGGATTCCACGTTAAACTGTAGGTCCTTCATTTCATCTCACTATCACCCTACCATTACACATTAGCGTAAGTGCGTATAACCCGAACGGGTAGTAAGACGCGGTGCTAATAATAATAATAATAATAATATATGTTAACTCTTTATAAACTTAACTATTTATGTATTGTATGTTTAGTTTTTTACCTTCATTCAAAATAAGTTGTCAATTATAGTATATCGTTTCATTCATTAATTTCATTTGTAATTTATTCACACTTCTACACTATATTTTAATTATCTCAGTAAACCAATGTTTTTAATAATTGTTGGCTTATAAATGATTGTCATTCAATAATATGTATGTTATGTTTTTAGCTTACTCCATTTGACTCTTATTGTAGTACATGTTACAATTAAATATGTATACCAAGCAACTTAACTTTTTATAAAGTTCAAACATAATTCAAATATCACAATATCTTTAATTGTTAATTTAAGCCTATACATTTCTTTAAAATTTAACTATCAATATAATATCTAAGTCTTAGCCTTTACTACTACCTGGATCTGTTGCAATCACTGGATAAAGTTTTCTTTTACGGCTATGTGGAACATCATTCAAAATGAACATCTCAAAACACACATACAATTTGCTTTAACAAGCCTGTCACTCGCTGTTAAGCTCTAAGGTAATTAACATGGTTATCCACATCTGCAACCACGGCTGTAGCCAAGCCAAAATTCTAGGAGAGGGGGTATGAAGCTATCAATCTGTTTAACATTTAGAAACTTAATTAGACTCTCCTTCTTCCAAATTTGAAAATTTATATTGAGTAATTTTTAAATGATGATAAAGGGATAAAGATATAGGTGACCTGGTGGTCTAGGGGCAAGGTGTCCAACTTTTTTGCTGACGTCTGGAGTTCAATCCTCGGTCCCGGCACAGATTTATCTGATTACCAAACCCTTCCCTCACCTCTGGCAAGACGTGTATTAATCACAACTTGTGAATGTGGGGAATGCCAGGCCTCCACCGTGGTTCGGAGCCCACGTTTAACTGTAGGTCCTCCATTTCATCTCACAATCACCCTACCATTACATATTAGCGTAAGTGCGTATAGCCCGAACGTGTAGTAAAACGCGGTGCTAGTAATAATAATAATAATAATGATGATGATAAAGGTATAAGTGGTTGTTGCGGGGTGAAGGTTGGGGAGGACATTGGCCCGTAATTTTTTTTTCCTTTTGGAATGAATTTGCCCCCCTCTAGATTTATTTGACTCCCCTCTTATATGTTTGAATATGATATTATTAAAAACAAACTTCATATATATTCTAAAGGTGTCTAATTAAAAAGATATAGCAGGCGATGACCGTTCTAAATATATTTTCGGAAGAGCAATATTTCTAGTAAAATCTCAGGGAAGAAATAAATTCGAGAGGAATATAATATTTAAAAAAATCCAATTGAGGACATTTTACAATAGTGACATCCAGACATTGGCCACGGGAGCAAGGCCGTAGCCAGGGGGGAGTTTTGGGTTTTTTAAACTTCCCCCCACCCTCCGAAATTTAATGAACAATATATAAATATATATATATATATATATACACATATGTGTGACTTTATTTATGGTTCAAACAATATCAAAATTAAGATACAAGTACAAATTAGGGGACTGTCTTACCATATAAAAGCACTTCAGAGAGCTTCTAGAGGGGTTTAATATCTAGAAATTTTCCTAGCCCCCAGCAATTAGGGAATTATGTTGCCATAAAAAATACTTCGGATAGCTTTTAGAGGTGTTTAATATTTAAAAAAATTCCTAGCCCTCAGCAGTTAGGGGGTAATGTTGCCATAAAAACACACTTCACATAGCTTCTAGAACTGTTTATCATTTAAAGTTTTTTCTAGCTTCAGGCAATTAGGGGACGTGCCCACCAAACACCCATCTCCCCCTCTCTGAAATTATAGGCTGGCTACGGCCTTGTGCGAGAGGGCCCCTGGAAATAGCACAATTCTCAAGTCCTTACATTTGTACACTTCAGAAATCAGTGAGTTAAATAGAAATTTAAATTAACAATTAATTAGATCCTCAATACAAAATATTCTCAATATAGGCAAAATGATATTAAAAAACACAGACAGTACAGTTTAGAATTTCCCCAGGATACTCTATAGTAGAATTCTGGTTGAAAGAAATCTTTGGGAAATACTAACTTTTTTTTTTCGGTCAACATTGACATTTTAACCTTATTACAAATTTGATTATTTCATAGGTATTTTTTTTATGAAGAGTGATATTCGCCGTCTACACTTGACTTATACGTAATATGAAATGTTTTTTTAGTAACTCTTATAACTGTCAAAGAAATTCCACCCTATCTACATCAGATCTGTGGTTTTATTTGACGCCTCTATTGCTTCGTAATAAAAAAAAAACACGAACCCGTTGCACTGTATAGACATAGTACCAACTCCCCTACGAGAAATGAGCGTTTTCTAAATTTCCCCGGGGTAATTGGTGCTTCTCTTCTCGCTCGGTCTAAAAACAATTTGGTAAAAAAAAAGACAGCTGTATTGGCTTAAGGTGAGATGAAAGGGGACTCGAGAACAGGCCAGTGTTTTTGTGGTTTTCATACGGCAAAAAAAAAAATGTTAAAATAAATAAATAATGCTCCAGTACAAACATAGTTTAATTTTCTTCACATGTTGGATATCCAGGAACTGTTGATATCATCATGAGCGTAGCGGCACTACACGAGAATCTCTTTAAATATAGACATAAAGTTGGCATTCCATTCCAGAATACCCTTGACAGATATTCAAGAAATGTTGAGGCCACCATGTGAATAAAATTAAATTATACGTCTGTACTGGAGCAATATTTGTTTTATTTTGGCAAAAATACTGTTTGTTTTTTCTTGTATCCCCTTCCATACCACCTTAAACGTGTAGCATAAGAATAAGTTTTTTTATTTGTATTTTTGGATGCCTCGTTTTATAAATTTCCAGACATAATTATAATCCGCTAATCATATCTCTAGCTGAGTTCCTGATTATGGAGAATCTAACTTCTATACACAGACTCACCTAACATATAATCTTACATAGACCTAGGCCGGCCACAGACAAGTAAGAAACAGACTCTCAACCTTACGGGGTTTTTGCTACGCTCCTTTTGCCAGCTTGAGTCCTTCAACACTGGGCTGCACTGTCACTAGTGTCACTGCTGGGTGATGTTAGAATTAACCGCAGCGATCCTAGTGTTGAAGGACTCAAGCTGCCAAAAGGAATGCAACCATTTTAACCTGACGGTTGAGTGTCTGGGTATATTATTTGTCTGTTTCCTAGGCCTATATAAGTGTTATATGAAGTCACTAATGTTGGCCCGCGGCTTCGCTCGCATTTAAGTAGGTTAGATAACTTTTATTTTCCAGCGAACCATCTAAACTACCAGAATAAACTATTTCAGACACGTGTGAAGAGGGGGCGGAAGTGGAAAATTAAAATAAAACCACTAGGCCTGATTATTGATGACCGAGGGCAATGTGGAAGGGGTTTTAAGCAGGGTGGAAAGGGACAACACTAGTTAGGTCTAACTAATTCCAAAACAAAAAAGCTTTAATAACGTGTTCCTATTGGTAGCCACACCACTAGTTTTGATTTACATCCATCACTGTTTTAATCCTGTGGTCTGAGTCAATTTTTTATTCATGCCATATATATTCCATTACTGAATTGCTAGGCCTGTCGTAGATTCGTATGCCTTGTAATCGATCTTAAGACTAGGACAAGCACAACATCCAGTCATAGACCATTAATTTATCAATGTGGAAGAGTAAACCCACACTTCACCAATGATAAATTTTATGACCGTGCCGAGAATCGAACCTGGGGCTCTTAGCTCAGTAGACAGACACACTACCGACTAAGCTAAGGCAGCACCACTAGTTGATTGGTGCAATTAGTTAAAAGATATGTGGGCCAGTTTCATAGTCAAACTTAGTACGCCTCAAGTGCGGCGCTATACTAAATACAAGACGTCACCTACCTGAACTTGAATTGAATGGGCCAGTTTCATATGCGAAACTGGCCCATTTCATTTTGGTCAAGGTAGATGTATTTCTGTATTTAGTATCGACTCGCACTTGAGTCGTGCTAAGTTTGACTATGAAACTGGCCCATAGTTTGATTCAAATGGTAACACACATTTTTTACCGTTAAAAACGGTCCTAAACAATTTTCACGTATTTATATATCAATTAATGTGATCTGCAGCTATCACTTTAGAGATATAATATCAATACTTATTAAATAACACTTTAAAAAAAATATTATTTAGCAACTCGTATGCATACTAACCCGTTCGGGTTATACGCCTATGTACTAATTTACACTAATGTGTTAGGGTTTAGGAATAGGTAGTTTACCCGTATTTGCGTGGAGGGAGAGTTTAAAACATTTAGGGAAAACCACCCTCAGTACACCCGATCGGGATCTAATCTCGATCTCCCTGTCTTCAGTGGTCTAGTATATTGCGAAAGTAGCGTCTTAAACCATGTGGCCACCGAATATAAAACTAATAATATATTTAAATTATATCATTGTTGGCGGCAAGAAAATCTTTTAGCTTTCTAAAAGTATTTTCTCACCATAATAATACTGTAATTTTCCAGATTTTTTTACACTAACACTCTTATTATACGCTCAATCCTGATTCATATTTATATGACTAACCTAGATTAGCGTTTAAATGTAATTAGATCTATGTTTTATAAATATTGAAATGAACAACACGGGGATGTTGAGTTCCTCCATGGAGATAATTAGTCCGATAGCAATGGTCGAGTTCTTCCACGGAGTTAACTAGTCCGATAGCAATGTTAGGGTTCCCCCACGGAGATAATTAGTCCGATAGCAATGTTAGAGCTCCTCCACGACACCTCAATTAAGGGATTATAAGTAGCCTGAATGAGTTTGGTTGGGTAAGAACCATCATTATATGTATATACATGCATTATGAAAGGATTGAAAGCTAGCTTTGCACTAGAACTTCTTTAATTCCTTACTTGAGTTGTCGCGGAGAAGCTCGCCCCTCTGTTCATATAGAAATATTTTCTTTGACTTAAAAAAAAGGAAGTACTTTCGGGAATACTCGGATTAAAATCAGTACTTGTGGGTGTAGCCTACCGCCTGTTACGTAGGATAGTAGGATATCGCCCGTGTCCCCCCCAACCCTCCCAAAAAAATCTGTTATGCATAAAAAAAAGCACCTGTATAAAGTGGGCTCCGATTATGCACACCTTATTAAACTGTGCTGCGCACGCCTATAGTTTCGATATATTTTTGAATAGGGACAACCGTATGAAACATATGAAAATTTAAAATTCTTTTAGTAACTTGCTTGTAACATTAGTAGGTTATTTTTTAGTAAAAAAAACATATAAAATGTTTCTTCCAACCTAAATAGACTATACTATGCAAATACCACGTGGACCCACCTCGGTGGTGCAGTTAGCTAACGCGCTTGTTTTCGTGTTGATCTAGACTGCCGAGGACGGGGAGATCGAGGTTCGAATCTCAGTCAGGTGAACCGGGGGGGGGGAGTCCTAAATGGTTTCCACCCCCCCCACGCAAATGTGGGCTCACTTCCTATAAATTCAACCTTCTCAATTCCTAACCCATTAGTGTAATTAGTTTGAAATACGAAAGTGTATAACCCGTACGATTAGTAAGACGCGGTGCTAAAAAAACAAACATGCACGTGGCCGCGCTATTCTTGCGTATTCATTTTCAACCGAACCACTACGAGCCAAAAGGAAAACAAACATACGTACCTATGTAAACAAACCCGTGTAAACCGCTCCTCGGCCTCCATCAAAATGTTTACTATGTCTGCCTCGCTGTAGTAGTAAGTTTTGTTTGACTGGAAGGAGCATCCACGTGGAGTTTGGCGAGGGAGGGGTTGGGTGCAATGTGATTGGTCTGGAATCCAGGGAGGTCATTCAACTCCTCCCCACGCCTCGGCCCATCAGATTATCACAGGGAATGTTGAGTTCATTGAGAAACGCGCCGTGTGGTAGATGCGTGCGTGTGTCTGTTTGCTTGTCTAGTGTGTGGCGTGAAATCGTGTGTGTGTGTGTGACTTCACACTCGTCAGACAAATGTCATGAGTCATGACGAATTCCACATGAGTGTATCATTACATTTAGCTGTAATCCAAAGCGAGCTTCGTGGTCAGAGAATTACTAAAGACTTTTCATATTTTTGTTTGGTATATTCACAAGAAGAACCTTTAAGCTCCTAAAAAAAAGAGTGGCTGCCATATTTTATTTTAGTTCCAAAAACTACAAGAAGAATACAGTTAAATTACCCTCAATTCTGGTACCTGATGCTACATTCAGGTCAGGTACATAATACAGAGTCTGAGCTATTGGCTTTTCTCAATTCACGTGCATGGTAATGGTGGCTGGCAATTGGCTACCTTGTTACCTTCTAGTCGTCTACATGAAGCAGGGTGGGGTGAATTGTCCACTCTCCTGCATCATGTACTTGACAACTGAATGCCCCATGAAACATTATAATGACTAGAAAGTATTAGCCATTTATTTGGCCATCCGCTCTTTCAACATATACCTGAATTGAAAGTAGCAATTTATACATATAGCGAGTGCACTGCTTCTTAGTACCTATTTAGGCCATTAAGATATTTATTCACCAATGACGTAAGGATAAGACAGAAGTTTAGATAAAGTTTACCGTCATTTGCGTGGATGGCGAGTGGGAATGCATTGAGAAAAATCACTGTCATTATATCCTGCTAGAATTCTAAATGTGACCTTCTTGTCACTGTCAAACCCGACAATAGGGACGAGGTAGACGCCTTTGCCTGCTTGTCCATCAATGGAGGAAAGGTAGCTAATCTGGTCGCCCCCTGCGACAACCTACGTTGAAGGCAACCAATTTGTACACTCTTTTCATCAAAACTTAAACCAACCAGTCTTGAATATAGCCTTGACTATGAAACTGGTCCTTATACGTAACAAAAGTTACAACTTTAGAACACACATTAATAATTAACTAGACCTACATTAAATATGTTAAATTTTGAGCTGTTAGAGAATGATGTTGATCCAAATATAAGCCTATTGTCGTCGGCAGGTTTCAGTACTTTGTATTTCCCCAATATTTATATCATATTTATCTTTACATCCTGAGCTGAAAATCCCTCTAAAATTGTACATCGAACATGGTTAACTTGGAACAAATAATCAGATGAATCTATAACATTTTTATTGAGTATATAAACTATAATTTTTGAATACTTTGATAAAAATTGGACTATCCAGAGCCCATACAAAGACAAAAAATAAATGGTATGGAACTCCACTCGGACTTTCTCACTCCATTGTTTAAAAATGGAAAGATTTACTTAAAACTCGTAATATATGTGAAAAGAAATAATACCCCTAGCAAAAACTGCGTTATACTTACGTTAAAACATTTTTTAACTTCCGATTTAAATTTTATGATTTTATTTTTAAAGATTCAAAGAATTAAAGTCCTCACTAGTATATTTGGACAAAAAAAAATCAATATAGGGTCCCGAAGGGTCAATACTTGTATTAAAATTTCGACTACTGGTTAAAATTTTTGACATTTTACTAAGGGTTGCACATCTTAAGGTTATCACATTTTTATTAAATTCCTCAAATATAAATGTAGACCAATAAATATAGAATGTAAATATTGACTATTGCGACTAAACTGATAGAAATAGATCATTGCTGTATAATAATATTACTACAATTTTGCAATGATTATTTAGTATCACAAATAGTTGCAGAGATAAGGAAATTTCCGCTTCTGTAAAGCACCTTAAAAGTAATTTTTATAGGAAAATGACAGTAGGAATTTTATTTATAATCTTAATCAACGCTTAGATACTAATATTAATCAAAATTGCTAGAGCCGATTTTGATAAAATGGATTTTTTCTCTTTTCGCTCTTTACTAAACTACTCTTAATTGTAGGATTAAACAGAAAACCAGACAAACAGCATTGCAAAAACCACTTATTACGTTTGGGGGGGGGGGGGGTC
>CABFVX010000893.1:54878-88685 GCA_902151425.1 Timema shepardi
GGGGTCATTAAACCTCGACATCCATCAACATATCGGGTTGAATTTTTTAACAGTCGCAATACTTGACCTTTGTGTTCGAAAAGTTAATATACATATATATATATTGCGTTTAGCTTGAAAATGATTGGTTTTATATATATTTGTAATGATAAGTAATTTCATATAGCAAATAGTTTTTGAGATGTGATAAAAAAAAAGATCTTACGCATCAGACCGGAACCCTTAAAGTCATTTTGCCGAAAAAAATGAGCGTAGCCATTTTGTTTAAAATAAAAAATTAGAACTTACGCATCAGACTGGAACCCTTAGTCATTTTGCCGAAAAAAATGACCGTAGCCATTTTGTTTATAATATTGAGCAATGATTAGAAATGAAATTCAATCAAAATCGTTTGAGCCAATTTTGATAAAAATAGATTTTTTCTTTTTTCACCCTTTTTCACTCTTTTCAGTAAACTACCCTTAAATGTAGAGTTAGATATCCAATTCCAAAAAGCTCTCGGGGCAACCCTAGATACCAAGTTTTAGACCTATCGGTAAAATAGTTTAGCCTCTAGTCCGAGGTACAGACAGACGGAAATTCAAAATCCACTTTTTTGGATTCGGGGCTTCATGAAACGTTGAAATCTATCATAGATTTTTTAAAGATCACAATACTTTCTCTACCTGTAAGATAGCGAGAAAGTAAAAATAAAGTGAGAAACAGTTAAAACAATATATTAACTTCACGACATAACAATGCAAGTCTTTCTTGAAACACTGGAATTTTATAATGCATCACAAACAATAATACATTCTATATTATTTGAATAGTGAAGCGATTTTTTCTACATTGTTTCCTGAACCTCTACCCAACAGATTTTAATACATTTTTTTTTAAAGGAAAGTTTGTACAAGGACGTGCCCCAAAAATTTCAAGTTTCATATATATATTTTATATATATTCAAAGGGAAAACGAATTTTTTTTGACAGCAATTTCCTAAGTTAAGCTATACCAAACCAATTTTAATTATCTTTCAAAAAATATTACTTCGTGGTTTATCATATCAAATGTTACACATTTTCAATAGCAAAGCCGTACTCTACACATAGCACCGCATCTTACTACCTGTTCGGGTTATATGCTTATGTGCTAATTACGCTAATGATTTCAGTGACTAGAGAGATTATATTTAAATGATGTGTACCTACATTTGTGCGGAGGGGGAGGGGAAAACCGTTTTGGAATAAACCCTTCAGTACACTCAACCAAGATTAGAATCTTGATCTCCCCGTCCTCGGCAGTCTATTCTACCGCGAGAGTAGCGCGTTAGACCTTGCGGCCACCGATGCGGGTCTCTATACATAAAATGTATGTTATTCGGTAAATGTATGCACGCACAACGTATCTAATGTCATCAACCAGGGTTTGAGATCTTACTAAAAAAAAGTCTTGACCTGTAGATTTTCACAACAATCAAAAAACGTCTGAACTTACGTTGGAATTTATTACAAACCCTACGACTAAGGTGATTTTTATCCTCTAGGTACGACCCTTTTCATGCTAAATTTCTTGCCACTTACGTACACACTGTGCTTCTTAAACCAGAAGTTTATAAAGACTGATTGAGTCAGAAACTAATCTCTCGATTTGGTACGATTTATCCGGTCGGTGTAACTATTTTAGTGGGTATCTCATTTTTTGTGGAGGTGCTTAAAGGCCGAAGCAGAAGCAGCCCACGTTGATTCCAGAGTGTGACGCATGATCTAAATGTCACATTTAGCATGCGTGAGTGTGTGTGAATCGTCCAGAATGTGTGGGTAGAGGGAATTGCAGCAAGTGCTCTTGGATGCATGCACGACTTGACCGAAATAAGTTTACTGCCTACTTTATACCACTATCCTAGCACTGAGGCTGTTGACGGTTCGTCCAAGCCATCTCTAGTAGAAGGCCGCGGCCGTTTATGTAGCAATGCCGCAATACCTCTTCTCACCGGGGTCACTTGCCACATTGCTCGCTCAGCTACATGCTTATAAAAAAAACTCTCGTAATTTTACTGATTTTTGTTATAATTATTGGTACTTCAAAATATTATTAAAGGGGCTTGATAATAACGCACACAATGCGTTAACTAGAAATATGTACCGGTATTTAACAATTAAATTAAACTAAACATTACTTTTACCGGAATATTAGACTACGCTTTCATAATGTGAATATAATGACAATAATCATTTTCTTTGTCGCATAACATTTACATTATTTCATCCATTGGCTGGTTAAACAGGTGACTCGTCTAAGTATGAATTAATATAATTCATTTGTTTTAAATCTTACACCTTATAAACCTAAACAATAAGTTAGTTACAAATTTAAATTTTACGGGATTATAATTATTTACAAACATTACTAGAAAAAAATCTTCAGGTAATAACTATAATTTTAAAACAAACCAATATACTCTGATGTTGATCATTAAACTTCAGGCCTAGGCTGTTAATATTATTGTAAGCCTTATAAAGTTAAATGATTATACATGTTAGAGAATTAAAATATATGTTGTGAAGAAACACAATAGGAATAAATTTTTTTAACATTCGAGAATATTATGAAAATAATAACATTTTCCTTTTATTTGAGCACCTAACTAAAGAGCCCTTTCTTATTTTTACAATAATTACTTAATAGAATATTGAATATAACAGATATTTTTAATGCTGTATTTCTCTGATCTGTTCCACAGTGACAATAAAGGAATAATAATCACATGTTTATAAGCTGACGACTTCCACGTCCATCTTAGACTCTGCCTTAAGCTATGAGTGAAGAATGACCATGGGCACGGGACGAATCCTGAATAGCTCAGTGGTAAGAGCATTGGCGTACTAAGCCGAAGGTCCCGGGTTCGATTCCCGTGTCCAGGTGTCATTTTTCAAATTTCAGAATATGATATCTTTGAGGTAGTATCCTCTCTAAAATGCATTACCAATAGCTTCGGCTATTTGTTTCATCAATAAATGAATAGATGGGTTAGTTTTAATTGCCTTTATGCTTAAGTCACTAATTATTATTAATTTCTGAATTTTAGCAGCTATAAACAATTTCTTAAATTTTTACATTAAAAGGGTTTGCATAAATCCTACCACCTGTTTACAAACTGCCAAAATAGAATTCTATGGAACAAATGACCCGCTTCTATTAATGCTTTGGAAATACTTGTCATTACATTTACTTTTGTTGTTTAACAATAAATAACAATAATCACAATTGGTTTTGTTGGATATAGTAAAACTAACATAACCGCATATAGCTCCAGAGTCATCAAATTTAATATTTTCGAAATAATCTTGTTCTAGAACTGAAAATAACTTATTGTCTGTTCTGACTGTTTCTCTAACAAAATCAAAATTTTCTTCAACTAAATAACTTAAAAAAGAATGCAACTCCAAAACACTCTTATTTTCTTTTCTGCTTCTATTACTTTAGTAACTATAATATTACAGTTTCATCCAGCTATCTGTCGATACTGACCAAACCTGGATTCGAGATTATCTGTCTGGAATTTTTCTGACAGTATATAAGTAACTCTTATGTACTCATTGGTGTACCTTATTATTTATTTTATCATATATGTACACGAACGGGGAAAACCGCCAATCCACTCATTTCTGCGTACGGGATCTGTAGGCAACTGAAAAATTTGAATATATCCCTCTTTCGTGTATGAAGTTTTATAATCAGCACAGCAACTAGGCACGATGCATGTATTAACCATGTTTAGAGCTAATGATAAGTAACATATTACAAACACAAGACACAGCAGTGTCAGTCAAGTGTCAAAAAACATCGCAAAAACACCTTGATGACTGAATGATTTGGCGCGCTTGAGCATAGCCATGAATCAAGTATCTAGCCCCCGTATGTGGCGTTGCCACGGCCTTCTACTATAGTCTTTATCCATGACGTGTCGTTTATCAAATATATCAGAATAAATTCTATGTTAAAGGTACTAAATGGTTATTTCCCCAATGTTTTGCTACCTGTTTATGGTTAACAAATGATTAAAACTAATTTAATTTCCAAGCTTCCATTCACGGCTTGAACGGATTTATTTTTTGCGATCTAAAAAAATTGGAGGGTAACAAGAACTAGTTAAGGAGTAATCTGTGCCAGATGCAGAAAAATACAGGTTTGCGTCACATAACTGTGACATTAGAACGACCATTATTGATGCGTAGTGTCAAAAGGGTATTTGGCAGCATTGTTTTTGGATTATACGCTCAAAACTGGCATTCTTTCAATAAAATCCAATACTTTAAACAATAACTGAGTCGCATCGCTAGCTTTTTCTTTACTTGGTATGTGGGCTGGATTTTACTGCCACTGTTTGTTTAGGTGCCGTTTCCTACGATAATTTACTGGGTGTGTAAGTGGGCTGGATAAAATGCACCTCATTGGTAATTCTGTTAACTGCGTGACAGGATTGAAACGTTGAATAAACTAAATTTGAAATGGAGATTCATATGTTCGACGAAAAACAAGAACAGGGAAGAAACCTAGTCAGTTTGTATCACAAGGTTCCATCCCTATTTACGTTGTCCGCTCGAAATGACTTAAAATTGTTTCATCTTTCTCGGGGTCTGCTTGGCATCTGGTTGGGAGACTCATCTGTTCGCGTCGCGTGACTCAGTGGCCAGGAAGGTTGACATCAGAGTTGAGGACCCTGGTTTCATACCGGCGGAAGAGGGTTAGGGAGGGCTAAAATAATGTATCCATCCAGATATTTTTTTACTCTTGGTGCTGAGAGTGAATATTTTGTAAGGTTCTCCTCTTAGAATAGTGCTTGCTCCCAATGGGTTTGATATATCCACTGTCACTTTTAATATAAGACGGGAAGTTCAGCAAGCCCCCGAGTTATTATTATTATTTAGCCCCGCGTCTTATGCCCTGTTCAGGTTGTACGCATATGGACTGATTACACCAATGAGTTAGGGATGAGGAAGGTTGAATTTATATTAAGTGTATCCGAATTAGCGTGGATGGAGAGTGGAAAACAATTTAATGAAAAACCTCAGTACACCCGACTGGGATTTGGACCTCTATCTCCCTGTCATCGGCAGTCTAACTTAACACGAAAGTGACACCTTGGACCATGTGGCCACCGAAGCAGGTTCATTAATAGATTATATTACTGGCAAACCAGCACGATTCGGTGGATACCTGGGGAAGGAGTTGAACTCAGCCGAACACACTCGAGTTAACTGATAATCGCAACCTAAATTCCATTCACGGTAGGAATTGACTTCTGAAAGGCCTTTTTCCCTACCATAAATCTACTATATAGTAGGATATTGGTAGGAAAAAAAGACCTTTCAGAGAGTAATTCCTACCGTGAATGGAATATAAGTATAACATCAGCCCTTCTCAGGCAAAGCCCCAGCTCCCTGACAGTCCTGAAGGGCACAAGAAGGGTCGGGGCAAGCATGCGAGAGTCGTCTGGTAGCTGTAGATTGATGGAGAGGATTCGAGACAAGTGACTCACTAGCCCATGGTTTGAGACAGGTTGGGACAGCGGGGTCTAGGCCGTTAGACTCGCTCAAACATAAGGTCTCCGAAACCATCCGGCTGAGTGCCATGGGGATGGTTTTTCACATGTGATTTTCGCTTCGAGCTTATTTTATTTCCATCCATTCCATGACAATTCTGTTTAATTTCTTCTATACACACTTTAAGTGAAGTACTTAATAACTTTTTGTTTAACGTACTAATAACCACCCGCTTCGGTGGCGTAGTTGGCTAACACGCTAGTCGTGTTAAGTTAGACTGCTGAGGACGGGGAGATCGAGGTTAGAATCTCGGTCGGGTGAACTGGGGGTGGTTTTTCCTAAATGGTTTTCCACTCTCCCACGCAAATGCGGGCTCACTTCCTCTCATTAAATCTACCCAATTCCCAATCCATTAGCGTAATTAGTACTTAAAGCGTATAACCCGAACGGATAGTAAGACGCGGTGCTAAATAATAAATAAATAATACTAATAACCGGACCTGTGGTGTAGTGGTTAGTGCACCTGGCTACGAGCTCAGGGATCCCGGGCTTGATTCGTGGCTTGTATCTTGAGTATTTTTCCCGAAAGGGGAATGACCCCAACAGTCATCAAAGTGTTGTTAATTAGGCTTAAGTTATGTTTAGAGTTTCGATTGGCTCCACGCCCTAGTACTCACTATCACCATAATCTCGCCGGGACATGAAAAGAACCTCCTTGGAAGGGATCTACGATTAGTACATACATTTGGGTGACCTGGTGGTCTAGGGGTAAGGTGTCAGACTTCTGTGCTGTGGGTCCGGGGTTCAATTCTGGGCCCCGGCACAGATTTATCTGACTGAAAAACCCTTCCTTCAGCTCTGCTAAGACGTGTATTAATCACAAATTGTGAATGTGTGAAATACCAGGCCTCCACCGTGGTTCGGATTCCACGTTAAACTGTAGGTCCTCCATTTCATCTCTCAGTCACCCTACCATTACGCATTAGTGTAAGTACGTATATTCCGAACGGGTAATAAATAAGATGCGATGCTAATAGTACACACATTTGGGCGCCCCCTGGGCAACGATACATTATTACTGGATACTCTTTCTACAAACTGGGCTATGGGTGATGTAGCCCAGACGCGCAATATTATTATTACTATAACGTACTAATAAAAACAAGTAAAACATGCGTACAGAATGTCTCAACTTTATATATACGAGTATTTAAATATGGTCCAAATGTGTATCTGAGAGACTGTATTGAGAACTTTTGAGTAAAAACCACAACAATTTTTAAATGAGAAAAAATCAGACCATCATTGTCGTAATGTGTGATAGGATTTAGAAACTAGTTTTAATTACCACGTTAATTGAACGAAACACCGGATTCCCTTCCTCCAAGGTCTGACTGACACTAGACCCATGTGCTACTTAATTTTACTCCAACGCTTTTCTTTGCTCCGAGTATAGCCTATACGTCCGGGTCATACCTGTTTTAGTAGAGGAAATCTAACCTTATTTGCGTGGAGGGAGAATGGGAAAGCATTTTAAGAAAAACCACCCTAGATTCGATCCCCGGGCTTTCAGTTCCCGGAAAACCTGACAAGACGATCTTGACCTATCTGAATATGCTTATGTAGTAATTGTGATAGTATTTAGTCTGTGTTTTGATAATCCATTTAGGTTGGGATCATTGGTAACTAGTGACTCTTTAACATTTTGGTGTAGTTTGTGTAGCCTATAGTTTTGGTGTACTTTTGAGGGTGCGTGAGATTTATCAAGTCAGCATGAGGGTAATATGGGGGGAAGGGATGGGGGGTCCATAATGATTTGAGAGTCATTGTTCTAGAGGCACCCATGTCCAAATGTTTCCCAGGGGATAACCTGCGGACCTCCTTAGCCACCGGCTATTGAGGGTCCTCGAGCTTCAAATCTCTCCTGCAACTATTTGAGTAGAACATACCTATTAAGTCTCTCACACGCCTCGGTGGCGTAGTTGACTAACGCGCTAGTAGTGTTGAGCTCGACTGTTGAGGACGGGGAGATCGAGGTCCGAATCTCGTTCGGGTGAACTGGGGGTGGTTTTTCCTAAATGGTTTTTCATTATCCCTCCACGCAAATGCGGGCTCACTTCCTCTAATTCAACCTTCCCAATTCCTAATCCATTAGCGTAATTAGTACTTAAAGCGTATAACCCGAACGGGTAGTAAGACGCGGTGCTAAATAATAATAATAATATTAATTCTCTCAGAATACGCTACTAAAATAATTAAGGCTATACAATTTAAAATCATTGCAGGCGTTTAGCTGTTTTGTAATATTTAAATAGTGGTTTGTAATTTCAAATTAGGGTTAACCCCCAAATCAATTTGGGCACGGGATGTACTTCAATTTGATATGCAGCCGTTATTTTTGATGGATATTATAAGTATCTATAAAATAATACAAATATCTTAGTAAAATTCTATCATTGTTGACCACATAGAAATATATTGGTATTTAACTAAAGTTTCTTTCCACCAAAATTCTTTACGCCAATTACTCAATCAATGATGGAAATGTTTGTCGATGCTCGATATTGACGATCACAAATCCTTATATGTAGTTTTATTTCAGCGTACCTCTGCAAGCTTGTTTGCCTTCAGCATATTGACGCATGCGCCAATTTATAGCGTAAAGTTTCTCTCATCTGGATGAGTATACTCCTATGTCAAGTAGAATTGGTCCTTGGGACGAGAGCGTCAAGTTGTCTGGAATCAATAGCACGAGCAAGATGAGAGGCGCCGTCCTGGGCTGGCCCACACCCAAACTTCGCTACTTTCTCGCCCCGGTTCCCTCCCTCGCCCCTGGTTGGATACAGATCACCTAGAAGTCGCCCGTCTGAGGAATAAAACTGCTAGTTTTCAATCAATAACGAATATCACCCTCTTCGGTGGCCGCACGGTCTAAGGCGCCACTCTCACAGTAGACTAGACTGCCGATGATGGGGAGATCGAGGTTCAAATCTCAGTCAGATGTACTGAGGGTGGTTTTTTTCCAAGGTCACTGAAACATGGGGACAAAACACAAATACAAATTTATGGGGAATTAAATTTGTAAACCAGAAATGGGTTTTTAGGCCTATGTGCGGAGACACTACTTTATGGGGGGCTGGATGAAAGCCTACTGATTAGCACGTTTTACACTTCTCGCTTACCCGAGCAGGGCTTTGGCCGTCGACAACCAACCCTAGCTTCCCTACAAGTATACCCTGATTTTGGTTGGAAGAGCATTAGAAAAAATTCAAATATTTGTTTGCGGCCAACATTGATAGCATTTTACTATAGTATTTATGTTATTATATAGGTATTGATAATATCTATCAAAAATGACAGCTGAGGATAACGTAAATTTATTTATGAATATATTACAATTTTTTAGTAACTTTAGTAACTAACTTCTACTGTTCTTCCTACCAAAATCACACTATACCATGTTGTTTTCCAGATGACGTCAAGCAGGTAGTGGGAGTAAGGGGGAACTTTCGCAAGCACTTAATATTACCTACAGCAGGGTGGTCCAACATTTTTAATTCCAAGGGTCAAATCTGATTATCAGTTTGCAGCGTGGGTCTAACATATATTTGGTAATCTCATCAACTTAAGTTAGCAACACTTAATAAACAATAACTTTAAATATAAATTGTATTTTTATTTGGTAGAAGCTTTCAAATATGACTCCCGAAAATGTATTATGAAATATGCATTGATATATATTATTAATAAAATAGGCCAAAGTGTAATCAAATGTATCAATGACCTTTTTAAAAATAATAAATATTTAAATCAATAGCTATTTCACAGCTTTCACCCGGGATTTCCCTTTTATTTTCTTCTGTGACACTGTGAGGGCCACAGTTTCACTGAGCACGGGCTGCCATTCACCACTATAGTCGTTACATTCAAATATAATTCTTTTTTTTAGCGCCGTGTCTTACTAACTGTTCGGGTTATACGCTTAAGTACTAATTACGCTAATAAATTAGGAATAGAGAAGGTTAAATTTAGAGGAAGTGAACTCCCGTTTGCGTGGGGGGTTGGGGGGAGAGTGGAAAGCCATTTAGGAAAAAATCACCCTCAGTTTACCCGACCGAGATTCGAACCTCGATTTCCTCGTCTTCGGCAGTCTGGGTCAACACTAAACTAGCGCGTTAGCCAAGTACGCCACCGAGGCGACTTATAACAAAACGTGACAGTGATCAGATTCATAACAATTTTTTTTTCACATTTTCAGTATCTCGAGAGTATAATTGTACTGCGTATATGCTCTCACAATAGCTCCTTCAGTAAGAGAGAGACAGCTATAGCGGGAGCGGTTGATCTAAGTTTACTGAAGATTATTTTTATCTTCTGATTTGCCTCTCATTGTTTTGTTATAATGCCGAATCAAAGGAAGTGTTATAATCACCTTGACAATTTCTGCTACGTGTGGGATGGATTTACAACGAAAACTATGAGCAAGTAGATCCTTAGTATTTATTACTAAACGTTCATAATATTTGTATTATGGAAGCAACATGAGCGACCAAGATGGAAACTGGGTTTCAAATAAGTCCTTTATTAATTTCACAACACATCTGACGATGTAGCTTACTGGGACAGTCAAAAGTATGCAGTTTGATGATCCTATGCTGTGGCGAGAACCGCGTAACCACGTTGATGATTGCTATTTCTGTAAGACAAAACTATTAGGGATGTAAAAAAATGCGATTACAAATGTCAAATATCTGAACTTATTATCTGCCTAGCGTGGTTACGATGGACAAACTCTTTTCTTTTCTTCAAACATACAGAAAAAAAGCACTTCATTTTATTTATTTAAAAACATATAATCAAAATTTTTAAATTTCAGCTTTGGAGTGCACATGTTTGTGTACAGGGGCTGCTAATATTTTTAACGTCAGCCTTCTGAGTGCGATACATATCGCGCAATACTCATAACAGACAAATTCTTATTTTATTAGTAATATGTGTGTATATTAACAATCGCGCAAGTATCAGATTTCTTTATCAACATTTTATACTTTTATAAAAGCTATTTTCCCTAAAGTATGTAATTCCACACAAAATTAGATCCGCGACCTTGTTTCATAAAGTTGTTAACCATTTGTATTTTGTACGGTTGGTAAACTTGAACCATAAATGGCATATTTGATCTATTCATTCACAAACTATATTAGTTTCACATTTACATTATATTATGTCTGGACAAGTAAATTTAATTATCATTACCATTTGTATTTAAATTGTATGCTGCATTTGCTGGTATCTTTTTTTTTGCAAACACTATTATTCTAAAATCTGTGTAAGCGAGATATTTAAACCTTTAACCAAATGTATTATATGATAAAATTTGTAATGTTGCGTTTAACACCAGATTTATTAATGGCACAGTCTAATGAGATGAGGAAACTAACCTGCATTAGCAGAGGATTATGAGAAAACCGCAGGAAAAAATTATGTGAAAAACCACAATCGAGACTCGTACACCGATCACCTCTTCAACAATTTAGCTGTGAGCTGAACGCCTTGTATCGCACAACCATTGGTGTAGGTTTTTGGTTGTTGCTAACAGTGAAATACGAATAGACCGCTATTAACTTCAGATAAAATATTCAATATAGTTTTTTGAATGTCTTATTTCAAATTAGAATGTATCTCTAGTAGTTTATGAACGCTTTGTGGATTTGTGATTTTCCAACAGAGATTGTGATGTTACATGGGGTTGTAGGTCATACTCAAGGCCATAGCCATGGGTGGGGGGAAGGGGTTTCAACAACAAACAATAAATTTAAAAAAATACTGCTTTATTTACGGTTTTAACAATACCAAAATAAAGACAAGGAACTACTTGACTACTCACCACCATTTTGGTGCTCAAGTAATTTTTTTAAATATATATTTATTCTGTGTTTATTCAGGCAACAAAGCTGGGTAGACCCATGCCAAGATATTTACAAAGGAAATAGGAAGTATTTGCAGTGGCGGCTAGTAGCTAAAATTAGTGGGGGTGCTGCTAACACGGAAGCGAAACAGTGCATTTTTTTTACTTCACAGCCGCAAAGCCAACTTTTCCGTTGATACCATTCAGAATTAAAGCTACGAATATATTTCTTGTTGTTGCTTTTGCCTGGCTGAGATATTAGAATATCTGGTGTTGAACGACCTCTTTTCTTAACTGTAACTCTCTCATGGAGAGATAGCGGTGAAAAATTAAGTTGTTGAAGTTCACTGACAGTCACAGAACTTATTTCTTGGGGATGCAAGGCCATGGTTAAAGTTTTCTGTCAAATAAAATAACCGAAAAAAAATTAATCAAATACAATAGCTGGAAGCAGAATAATAATCTAATTCTACACTCTTCTACACTTTATCACATTCAAGAACATAGTACACGATTTTTTAGTACAACACACGCTGAGTAAAAAAAGATTTCCTTCCACCATCACGCCAGAGCCGGCACTGCGAGAGCAACAGTGCTCTCTCTACCTGGCAGTCCCGCCTTCCTCCCCACCTCCTTCCTATGTGTGCATGCGCACAACAGTCAAACACCACGTCGCTGGCACTGTGAAGCGCACAGTTCCATGCAAATATTTTTGTATATTTTTCATAAATTGGGGGATGGCTACTGAAGTACTGACATTAAGCTTAAGAAATATATATTGTACTACAACAGTAGAGAAAGAATGAAAGAAAAAAGGATTAATTATATTAAATGTTATCGATAATATCAAGTGAAATAGGGGGTCCTGCAGTTCCGCAGTGCCTACACACGAGCCGCCACTGAGTATTAGGATGCTATAAGTGAAAGTAAAAGTACACTTTGTAAATGAGGCGGCGAAGCAAGAGGAATGAGCGGGAGGAATTGGAAAGAGGGAGGTGGGGGGCTTTCAATCACCAACTTCTTGAGAACGGCATACCTGGAGCTAGGCACATACTTGATTTTTGTCGGAAAAGTGACATCTTAAAATTATTAGTCAAGAACATTTCAGCTGTGGTCAAAAAGTGACGGGCAGACGCAAAAGACTCGGTGGGGGCTATGGCACCCGCGGGCATGGTGTTGGGGACTCCTGCCTTAGACCATGCGGCCACTGAAGAAAGTTATATTTTTTTATAAAATATGTCGAGAAATTGTTTATTTTACTTATAGCTCACGTGTTCAAGAAAGTAGGTAGGTTTTTTTCACATTTCATTTTTTTTTTTCATTCCTCTAAGGGGTTTGATATATTATTGAACATTCATACACACCTAACTTTGAAAATTATACTAGAGTGTGTATCATAGACTATCATACCCTATTAAACCTTATTATTTTTTAATATCCAATGGTCACGTTTAATTTGGTACATTTAGCACTTTTAGTATAGGCCTACAATCATCTCCATTCCCTTATGCACTGCTATCTATATATATATATATATAATAAAACTATCATCAACTTGAGTTGAAATATATCAGCTTCTCTCTAGCGCCTACAGCTTGTTTAGCTAACAGAGCGCAGGACAGTAACGCTAATGCAGCGTCAGCTATAACTCTGATTCGTTTTTATGTTGTGTGAAGCAGTAACTGTGTCAAGCGTTTTACCATTATGTATAACTTTGACTAGCAAAAGCACGTAACATATTCGGTGAGTGTAGTATTGGAAACAAGGGCAAAGGGGTGATAATATATATCCCCGATGCATATGTAAAGTAATATACTGAATCGGGTATAGTTGAGACACACTGAAGTAGCTGACGAACTTTTAACCTATCCACTAAAATGTCTGTAAAAATATATTCAAAGTTCATTGCAGTATTCTTTTAAAATGTATAATACAAACTAGAAATAAAACTAAGTTGAATTTTTGTCGTGAAATTGATTAGGTTGGCCTTTTTAATTAAAATAACGCACAGTTTGTTGATTTTAACGCGACTTAACCATCACAACTAAACATAATATTCTCACATTGGCAGACGTCATTTTTATTCGCCGTTGTTTTATGAATTTGCCATTTAAAAAAAATACTAACTAAACAGTTACAATTTTCTTCTTGACATTCTAATAAACTATAAAAGTCCGTTAAATGTATTTTCATCAACCAGTCCGTTGGTAAAAGAAGTAAAAGGTGTGTTTGAACTGGCGATTATATGGACCTTTCTGTGATCAAAAGCAAATATTTAGATTTAAAGAAGTCTTAGGCTTAATTTTTTGAACTTGTAACATTGTACCACTTAAATTTGAATTAAATTATTATAAATTTTAGCCGAGGAAAATATATTTTACTGACTTGTATTGTATTGAAATACAAATGTTTATTTAATGGAATCCATTATTGTATCTACTACAAATCAATATGACTAGAGGTGACCTGGTGGTCTAGGAGAAAGGTGTCAGACTTCTGTGCTGGGGTCCAAGGTTCACTCCTCGGTGCCGGTACACATTTATCTGATTGCCAAACCCTTCCTTCACCTCTGACAAGACGTGTATTAATCACAACTTGTGAATGTGGGAAATGCCAGGCCTCCACCGTGGTTCGGATTCCACGTTAAACTGTAGCTCCTTCATTTTATTTCACAATCGCCCTACCATTTCACATTAGCGTAAGGGCGTATAACCCGAAAGGGTAGTAAGACGCGGTGATGATGATGATGATAATAATAATAACATTAATAGTATGTCTGTAAAAAAAACTGTGTATATTCTGCACACATGGTTGATATAACCGTGGCTATTGATGCCACACCCACCTAGTGGAACTAATCCAGTGCTGTGATTCATTCTGAGAAGCTGTCGCGCACCTTACTTGGGAAAGACAAGCGCATTGGTGTGACACAGTCCGGAATAGCTTGGTCAATGAAACAAGGAGAAGCTGGAAGAGCACTTTGCCTGCCTGCATCGTTAGAAGAGCATGAATGAATCCATCTTGGGTCGTGACGTGAATACAGTCATGTGAATACGAAGCTGTGACCTACTTCCTACGATCATCTCCCACTGAGATTTTATACAACCCGGTGGCAACATACCAGGGGTTCTTTCCTTATCCGTGTCCGTGTACTACAGTTCAACGATACCCTAACTCGAACCCAGGCGGGGGTTTGAGGGTATTAAGTGTTTTATTTTATTTAGTTTTGTTAGGAAGCAATTTGCACTCTCTGGATTAACAGACTCTTAACATTGTCATTGCTATAAAAAACTAACAGAGTATTTATTGACGTTAATACATAATAATACGATATTTGTTTACGTTTTAGTTATTAAAATGTTCGTAAATATCTTCTTTTTTTCTATCATTAAAAATATTGGAAAAATCCCCTATCATGTTTAGTCTAAAACAAAAGTATGCTAGTCAAGAGAGAACAAATAGTTCTCCAACAAAAAACTAAAATTTTAAAAATGATTCAAAGCTTGCTTGAAAGTATGACAATTCGCATGCTATGACGTCACTTTCGTCTTGTCTGGTTTGCATGTAATGGGGGATTTGCCACCTTCCCTTCACGCAATTTCAGACCAGGGAAACGTCGCCAATGAGAAATTTCATGAGACTGCCAACTTCCCCCGGGAAATACAGGCCCTTGTAATAAGTTTTAGATAAAAGGAAAATTTACTACTGAAAAGGGTTTGGAATATAGCAAGTTGTATGTAATAGATTATCAAAAGCAAACATACAAGTTTAATTTAAAGGAAATAATGAAACTCGAGTCCCATAAAAAAATTGATCAAAGAATACCAATTTTCAGTTTATAAAATATCTCTTAAATTTATTTTCAATTAAATAAACTGTAAAAATAAAGTTAGTCATTTGAAACACGCTTTTAAAATTTAAGATTAAAATTTCAGAGAGCAAAGGAAAAAGGTGCGTGTTTTTTTGTTTTTGTTTTACAGAATGTTTGTCAAAACGATATTATAATGGTTATCGGGGTTACGGCGGAAAAAAACACTCACAAAGTTATGACATTGCGACATATTATTTTATCAGAGCCTTAATCGCATACAATATGTCAGATAGGATGTTTGACAACTTATGTCATTTTATTTATCAATTAAATTATATTTTTCAAAAATGTATAACTGTGCTTTTAACAAATTCCATTGAAACTTAAAATATGACCAAGTTTTGTTCTAAACAATAAAAACATGTTCTTGTATGTGGTTTGCTTGTTTTGTCTTTGAAATCAAAATTTTATTTTAATCAACTTTTGTATAGTTTTCTCGCGTGATTGTTGAATAACTATTTTTGTTAGATTTTAAGTTTATTTTAGTGTAGCTTGCTAGAACGTCTGGCTGGCAGTCACGTGATGAAACATTACACATAGCTACCGCACCCAGGCGAGAACTAGTATCCACCACATCCACTGCCTTCTATAGTGACGATTTGCTCGCTAGGATTATTAATGCGTTTTACAGTGTGAACAAGCTAATTTATTTATTGGAACAGATTAAGAATCATACAATTATATACATATATATATATATATTAGCACCACGTTCTACTATCCGTTCGGGTTATACGCTTATGTACTAATTACGATAATGGTTTTAGGGATGATAAAGGTTATATTTAAAGGAAGAGTACCCACATTTGCGTGGAGGGATGGTGAAAAACTATTTTGGAAAGCCAGTTTCAGTACACCCGAAAGAGATTTGAACCTCGATAGCCCCGTCACCGGTCTACTGCGAGATTAGCTCCTAAGATCATGCTGCCACTGAAGCGGGTTCATATTTTCCAAGTGTCATTTACCACCGATCTTGCTATATTTATTAGAGCTTAGTATTAGTAATGGAAAAAAACTGTACGCCATCCAGGCTATTAACATTAAATGGTGGTTTAGGGGTAAGGTGCCAGACTTCTGTGCTAGGGGTCTGGGGTTCAATCCTCGGTCCCGGCACAGATTTATCTGAGTGTCAAACCCTTCCTTCACCTCTGACAATACATGTATTATTCACAACTTGTGAATATGGAGAATGCCAGGCCTCCACCGTGGTTTGGATTCCACGTTAAATTGTAGGTCCTCCATTTCATATCACAATCCTCCTACTATTACACATTAGCGTAAGTGCGTACAACCCGAACGGGTAGTAGTAAGACGTGGTGATAATAATAACACTTACATGAAACTATAAGATGAAGGCGCAGTTGTTGGCTAAGCCACCCCCTTTCTTAGTTCATTTCATGGGGTGCGCATTCATAGCTACAAACACCGTCTGATTTATTATTATTATTATTATTATTATTATTAGCACCGCGTCTTACTACCCGTTAGGGTTATACGCACTTACGCTAATGTATAATGGTAGGGTGATTGTAAGATGAAATGAAGGACCTACAGTTTAACGTGGAATCCGAACCACGGTGGAGGCCTGGCATTCCTCACATTCACAAGATGTCTTGTCAGAGGTGAAGGAAGGGTTTGGTAATCAGATAAATCTTTGCCGGGACCGAGGATTGAACCCCGGCCGCCAGCATAGAAGTCTGACACCTTACCCCTAGACCACCAGGTCACCAAAAACCTGATTTAGTAAGTAAGGGACTTTTTTACAGTTATAAAAGCTACTTGAAGTTGGAATAATCTCTTAATCTATACTTAAAGTAACATGACCAGCATCTATCCCTTTTGAGTTAATATATTACTATATCTATGAAATAATAGTGCTAATAAAGTAAAATATTAACAATTTTGGCTGCAAATAAATATGTTTGTATTTTCTAAAAGTTCCCTTTTCAGCATAATCCTACTATAGTCGCAGTTTGGCGACTCTCTTGACGTCAGCGCGTCGACAGAAATCACGTGGTGTTATTAAATAAACAAGCTAGTTTATGGCGACTGTGATCGGCAAGCCTGACGACTTGGGCCTTGAAGACCAGTTCATGACCTGCGAATCTTCCAATAAAATGTAATTGTCTACAGTTGAAAATAACAACAGGCGCCTTTAGAGACTTGATGGACAGTTTAAGATGCTCTCCAGCCGATAATTAATTTATCCTCAGTTGCTTATAAAGTAGTTGTTTCTGGACCACACGCAAATATTTCAGTGTGTACTTGGAGCCCACTAATAGGTTTCAGTCCCATTTGCAATATACATTATTGGAATAACATTAAATATTTGTTTGTTATAATCATTGTTGTTAAAATATATCGATGAAGACATTTTGAAAAGTCCACATTGGGGGATGAAAGGGGGGGGGGGGCTAAGGTACCAGTCAACTTCGTCTTGTCTGATTTATACTGACAAGGATGTTGTGGCTCAAACCTCGGCTGGGTGTATGAAGAATTTTTTCCTAAAAAAAATCTCACTCTCCCACGCAAATTCTGTTACATTTCCCCTCCAATATACGTTTTATTGACAGTAGTAGGCTTTAGTTTACAACTTTTGTATTAAGAAAAGGTGTTCACTGAACTTAAGGGGGCCGCCTCTGCAAGCGAGAAATCGCCCCGCAGATCTTTAGCTCTAACGCAATAGTTTTAATTCTACGAATCGTTATTTCAAAATATGGTTCGCACCTAAATATTATTCCTATAGTTCGAGTTTTATTAATGGGAAAAATGTGACATTAGCTCATTTTCAACAACTATAATCATATTTGCGTAGCTTTGAGACGAGGCTTGATAGAAAAAAAAGGGGGGGGGCCTCTAGATTGATACTTTTAACTCATCCTCCAGTAATTTTTTTTATAATATCACAACATAAGTTTTTGAGATATTTGAGAACCAGCGGCAAGCTTTCCTCTTTACCATGTACACAACCGTTCATCTTTGGAACCTGGTTTACAGTGTCGGGGGTGTTGACAAACTTAAAACTTTCCACGGCGACTTAAGATTCTGTAAAACGGTAAAATAATAATATGCCGGGGACTTCGTGGCTGTAAAGAATGTGAACAATCTTCAGCAACCAGAAACCAACTAAATTAATTTAAGCTCTTTGCCTATTTTGTTGCGAGACTGACAACACAACTAGTGCCACCAGATATTCGTGTAATACTCTAATAATTGTATATCTCTATATTTCAGGCTATTATTCAATGTAGATTATATATTGTAAGCTAAAAATTAAAATAGTTCAACAATAAATACATAATATAATAATTTTAGTTATATTTTAATATATTATATTTAACTTGATTTGTGATAAAAGGGCATGCTGGGGCTTAAGAATGTGTAATTTTAATGAGCGGAATAATTTTAAAATATTTGACGTTATGGTAACCAACTAAAGCAACAAGACCGTATTTAAACTCATTAAAATGTATTAGAATACAGTTCTGGTTCTGTTAAACTAAAACAAATTATTCAAACCTCAATTTATTCGAATTACTATTTTGCTTTACGGATCATTCTTTCAGAAACCACCTTAATTAAACATTTAAATATTTGTGAATAAGCTACAAAAATCTATTCGCAGAGTAAACTTTATGGGGCGAAATTTTGTCGTAGTATTATTGCACTACTATGCCATGCCAAAAAAAAATTTGGTTAAAACGCGATAAACGTGTTGGAATGATGGGACTGAAGGTGACTTGTGGGAAATATTGGTTAAAAGATTAGTTACGGTTTCACAATTCATAGAGGTACGTGCAATGCAGAGGCGTTGCAGATTAATTTATTTTTGTTCTTAGGTTAATATCATTTTAACACCTCGTCTTATTACCGGTTCGTTTTTATACGCCTATGTGCTAATTACACTCATATGTTAGGGATTAGGGAGGTTGAATTTACAGGAAGTGTAACTGCATTAAATGGAGTGATAGTAATAGACCCTAAGTAGTATTAGGCTCGATCAAACTAAAGGGATTGGTTCCGTGAGGGATCTAACACCACGAGAATACTCCACTCTAATTAATAGGACGTAGCTCGGCCCGTATAGAGGGCACGATGGAGAGTGTCTCACGGCCCGCGGAGGAGTGCCAGTGTGCCGTATGCAAGAACGATGCTAAGCACGGCCGAAGTACAGATAATATGGAAAACGTGTGGATTTGCTTGCTAGGACGATCGAGTAATAAAGTTAGTCGAGGATAAATAACGTAGAATTCTGGTCCCGGACAGGCTTCGGCTGTACTTTGCTCATACTTCGATGATACTTTCTCAAGATGGCACGGCGCGCATGGCCTATCGAGACAACACGTATTTTGATATGGCTTTGTTTTCGGGACTGAATATGGTTGACCTAGATTATCTAGATTTTGATAAGCAACTACTCAATTAATATACATAGGTATAATATAACAGATCCAGATGAAAGGCTTATGAAATTATATAGGCCTACTGATCAAATCACACTCACCTTTTGGAAATTACCAGTAGAGTTAACATTCCTAGTTTTTCTTCCAACGGTTTTCTTAGCTTGGCTGCCATAGTCTCAACTTAGGGCTTTTGTATGTATATTTTATATCCCCACTTCGGTGGCTGCATGGTCTAAGGTGCAACTCTCGCAGTAGACTAGACGTCCGATGACGGGGAGATCGATGTTCAAATCTTGGTCGGGTGTACTGAGGTTTTTTCCAAAAGATTTTCCAATCTCACTCTATGAAAATGCAGGCACTCTTCCTATAAATACAACCTTCCATATCTCTAAAACCATTAAAGTTATTATTACACATGCGTATAACCGGAACGGATATTAAGACGCGGTTAAAAAAAAATAGTTGGTTCCAATAAATAGATTCGCTACTCCACACTGAAAAACGTGTTTTTCACCATTTTAACACATTTTTGTTTGTTTTCACCAGCTCGTTTATATCATAACGGGCAAAATCGTCACTATAGAAGGTAGTGGATGTAGCGGATATTATTTCCCGTCTGGGTGTGTAATGTTTCATCACGTGACTGATAGCAAGACGTTCTAACAAGGCATGTTATAAACTAGACTCGGACTTTCCTTCGACTTTACTTGTGCTTGACTGGAACTACGGCCGTACTTAGCATAGTTTTTGTAGGCCACTGTTGGGGCGCGTGCCGGTCGGGCGAGTGCGGGAGCCTAACCCTAATCATATACTACCACATATCATCAGTCATCACCTTGGTGTACATATCAGTTACACTTATGATTCCCGAATTACATCACCCCCAATATAATTCCAACAGAGAAACGGCCCTGAGACTGCTTCCTGACGACTTCCCCTTAATCTACAAACTGTGTTTTTGGTGGGCACGTACCTAGAATATGGGTCGAGCTGAAACTACGAAATTTTAAACTCTAGTTAGCCTCACTAACCACATGGATATACATACATACACCATATTGTACGATGACAACTGTAGAGCACGAAGTGACGGCAGGTTGTTTGTCTGATCTCAAAGTAACCTTCACACAGTGAATGTTTATCTGGCGGCTGCACTTCTTTCTCATTCAAATGGCGTGTAAATAACTGACGCTTGCAACGCTATCTTCAGATATCCTCTTCACGTTAGGGGGTCTACAAAGATGGCCTGATGCGCCTCATTTTAAGCGGTGTTGGTGGAGCCTTAGGGCCAGTTTCATAGTCAAGTTTAGTACGCCTCAAGTGCGGCGCTACACTAAGTACAAGACGACACCTACCTACACCAGAATGGAATGGGCCGTTCTCGCATAGGAAACTGGCCCATTCCATTCGAGTTTAGGTAGGTGTCGTCATGAACTTAGTGTAGCGCTGCACTTGAGGCGTACTAAACTTGACTATGAAACTGGCCCTTATTTTACGAGGCACGTCCATAAAGTAAGAGTACTGATTGCCCTCTCGTGCTATGAGAATNNTAGTGGGGGTTCTTCTGAATACATATAGCACAGGCGGACCTCGTTAGTATGAAAACTCTCCTTGTAGTGTCCGTTTGTGTGAAATATGTCGATAAGAAATTTCACCAAGTGCGAGGTTCACGCTGTCATCAGTTTCCTTTTCGCTGAAGGGGAAACACTTACTGAAATTTTTTCACGGATCAAAACTGTTTATGGTGAAGGTGCTGTGAACCGAACGAACGTGTTTAAGTGGTGTCGTGAGTTTAATGAAGGCAGAACGAATGTTCACGACGATCAGAGGTGTGGAAGATCTTCCATTTTGACCGATGAGTTGGTACAAAAAATCGAGAAAACTACGGAGGGGAATGTTGATGAAGGGAGTGCGCTCATTACACAACGCCCGCCCGCACACGGCCAACGCCACCAAGGCGCTTTTGGACTCATTCGGTTGGGACATTTTGAACCACCCGCATACTCCCCTGACTTGGCGTCTTCAGACTTTCATCTTTTCACCTTCCTGAAGACTCACATCAGTGGAAAAAAATGTCAACCGACGAGGAGGTTAAACAAGAGGTCCTGAACTGGAAGAAGGGAATGGCGTGCTACCCCCTGGTTCTTCTTGGTACCACTACCCTTGATTTTAAGCCTTCCTGTTGTTGACTTTTCCTATGCTTGCGCTGTTGAGTACATCAGCATTTTGAATATTTTTTTAAATTATTGAGTTCTATTAGATTTATCTACTAACTTATCCTATTGAACATGTTAGTGAGCAAATGAAGAACGATGATTAAATTTTCTGTGTGCATCTTGAATTATTATTATCAAATGTTTTATAAGTATGATGCATGATTCAATCAACTATGATGTATGATGTTAGCAATAAACGATTATCAAATGCTGGATGTATGACTATCAGGTAAAATACATGCTTTAATCAATGAAAGGGGAACACATATTTAATCGGTATGATCAAATATAAAGTATGACTCTGATCAATGAAGGATGATAAAATGTTTTCTAAGTATGATGCATTCAATGAATGATGATGTGTTGTCGTGTTATGCTCTAAAAGTATTTTCTAAAGTATGAAGTAGTATTTATTAATTGATTTAAGTGTTTGGAATACTAATTTACGGCGGTATTTATTTTGCATCAGGAATTTGAGCATATCACTTTATTATAAGTATGTATTGACTTCAATAATTTAAAGTAGACTAACATTTTATTTTCATTGGAAAGAAACCCATGTTTAAAGTAAAATTATTCTTAAAAAGGCTAGCTTGATTTAATCTAAGTAAAGTGGGAAATTAGATGATTTTGATCACTTCTGGCGGGATGTTGGTAGTATTAGTTGGCAAAACTGTAATTAGGATAGTCATTATAATCATCTACGGTTTCCAGCCCGTCATGTTACAGACAATCTCTGTGAGAGTATCAGAAGCTTATAGGTAGTAAAATAAGTGGGAAAGATGTTGAAGATGGAAGGGAAAGTAGGACTGAATAGCTGGAGTGATCAGTGGCTGTGCTTCCATCATACTAGGAATTGAACCCGGGACCTCTGATTAAGCACTGGTTTTGGCAAAAAAGGGAAGAGGAGATAGAAAGTGTGTGTGGAAGAGTGGGGTTGGAGCTAAAGGAGTCGGGGAAGACGGTGGATAGGGGAAGTAAGACCTTTTGAGGGTAGAGCTGAAGCACAAGGGATGAGAAGAGGGGAAGCCGGTTCTCACGCTTTTGGTTCACAAATAGCACTAGTTGAGTTGAAAGCCGCCAGGGATTTGTGTTAGTGGCGTCTAAGTGAGGAGGTGTGGGTCTGGGGATGGCATCGCAGTGTTGGATGGCGTTGATGTCCGCCATTTAGATGAGCCAGATTACCTTTATTCCTTCTATTAAAATAATATCCTAATTGGCTTGTAGAAAGTGAGAGAAACCATTTAGAAAAAAACACCCTAGCTCTCCCTACACCTTATCGGTTTTTTAAACCCGACCTCCTAACCACCGGTAAACCAAGCTAGACGAACTTGGCGTTCTTCCCGTGTGCCCACATATGCGTATTTATACATTGATATGTTCTGTATATCCCTGTTACAGCTTGCACAATGTAGTACAGTGCATCACTTGCCATATTTGTTTTTCAGAGTGAGATTTAGTAAACAATTAGCTCTCGCGCTGCAAGGGCCTTACAAAGAGAGACAGAGCTCGGCGAAGCCAGCAGGATAGCCTTGAGGAGACGCGCCTTGTTTATACTTGTTTACATCGAGCCACAGACCTGTCCCAACAGAAAATACAGATCCTGGAACCACCGAACTAGACTGATAATTATTATGTTTTATTTATTTAGCACCGCGTCTTACTACCCGTTTGGGCTACACGCTGATAATTATTATTGATTATGTAAGAACTTAAGGGGAGCCTAGCGATTTAAGGCGTCTTACTTACTTTACAATTGTCCACCGTTTATGGTAAGTTTGGGGAGTTCGTATCCTGGCTAGCTAAACTGGAGTAAGTTTTATCACATGATTTAACGATAGAAACCATCACAAGATAACCAGAGAAGTAACTACTACTACTAAGAAAAAAGTGCATTAACACATCATTGTTTTTATCCTTGTCAAAGGTCGCCAACAAAAATATAGTCATGTCTAGGAAATGTGTGTATATATACATAAACTTTTAATTTATAAATATATATACTAATTAAAAGTTTTTTTCAAACGAACTGTTACATTTTCTTCACTATGCAAAGCGATTCTAAACTCTTTGTAGTCTCTACAAACTTTAATCGGAGAGAGGGAACACTAAAACAAACCTTTTTTGTTAATAACTTTATGCACGCAGTGGTCGCCTTTGGGTCCTGGATGGTGGTGCTGTTGTGCATAAATGAAAGCTAGAAAGTGTGAACAACATTTTTATTTACAGCAGTTACTTAAAGGAACGACCGCCAACAGTAATTCATAACTTACAGCGTCAAAGCATTGATTGCTGTACATTTTCCTCATATGCCCCATATTCTATATGCATATAGCCATAGTAGATTCCGTGAAATGCTCCATGTTACACGCATGCAGTTTCCGCGTTACAAATGACGACGGCGACGTCTAGCACCAAAGGTTGACATCAGCGAACATACATTCACTGACGAGAAAGGTTTGTCATAGTGTTTCTTACCTTCCAATAAAGTTTGTACATAGAGTTTCGAATCATTCTGTACACATACCTATGAATAATATTTAATTAAAACCAATTACATCAAACGTTTTTCAATGAAAAATTTCGTTTAACTTTTGTTATAAGGACGGGGAAATAACTGTTTAGTTTGTGTACTCATAGTAGTAACTGTGGCTTCACGCGTTCACCGAAAAACAAGAACAGAAGTGAACTGTTTTCACGTGACTTGCGGGGTAGTATTCAAGTAGTACAGAGCTGAATCGATCACTCCCACTCACGGGTTAGTAGTCAAGCAATACAGAGCTGAATCGATCACTCCCACTCACGGGGTAGTATTCAAGCAGTACAGAGCTGAATCGATCACTCCCACTCACGGAGTAGTAGTCAAGTAGTACAGAGGTAGCTCGATCATATGTATTTACTATTAATTTATTATTATTATTATTAGCACCGCGTCTTACTACCCATTCAAGTTATACGCACTTACGCTAATGTGTAATGGTAGGGTGATTGTGAGATGAAATGGAGGACCTACAGTTTAACGTGGAATCGGAACCACGGTGGAGACCTGGAATTTCACACATTCACAAGATGTCTTGTCAGAGGTGAAGGAAGGGTTTGGCAATCAGAAGAATCTGCTGGGACCGAGGATTTAACCCTGGACCCCCGGCACAGAAGTAAGATACCTTACTCCTAGCCCGCCAGTTCACCTTCATATTAATGTTGATTTCATTTGTAAACTTCATAACATGTTGGTAGGCTACGTAACTATCTGGCGTCCCGAATACAAGACAATATAATCAATCTAGTGCCTACAAATAAGTAACACACGCATATTGAGAACTAACCGGTAAAGGTCCAATGAGAATACGATTAGTGCGATCATATGTTAAACACCTTCCTTCATTTTGGTTTTTTTCTTCTTCTGGTATTGGCAGACTTACTGATTTTCTTATAGTGCAAGACCGGTTCTGGTAGTGGTGTTAAGGTTTCTAATCCGCGACCTTTTGCGACCCAGTTAACAAAAATACCCACTCCTTTTAAACATAATGTAAAAAATAGCACCTTCTAATTAATATATTAGAAAACAAATTTTGTTCATTTGACCAGGAACAAAGTTTCTCCTTGCATAATTATAGGGTAACCATACGTAGGTTGTTTTTTTAGCAGGGCAGTATTGTTTTTTTAGCAGGACAGTACTGTTTTTTTTAACAGGGCAGTACTGTTTTTTTTAGCAGGGCAGTACTGTTTTTAAGGGGCATGTCCTGTTGACCTACAAAACAGGCTGTAACTATTGGTTATAACCACATACTTCCAGAAATATTTTCTTTTGTAGTTATATAAATAATATTTAGAATTTAACAATGCTAGCAAAAGGAACATCACCCCTGAGTTTTTTCTCTTTTATAAGTTTTAAATTTACCATTTCTATTTGCCAAAAGTTATGTACTCGCTCACTGGCATTTTTTTGGGTGGCATCGCGTCTTACTACCCGTTCGGGTTATACGCATATGCACTAATTACGTTTATAGTTTCAGGGATGAGGAAGGTGATATTTATAGGAAGTGTGCCCGAATTTACGTGTAGGTTTAATGCAAAACCATTTTGGAAAAATCACCCTCAGTACACCCCGCTGAGATTCGAACTGCTAGAGTAGCGCGGTAGACCATGTGGCCAAGAAAGCGAATTTTGATGGCAATGAAAGTTTTTATCCTATAATTGATGAACATGAATTCCCATGAAAAGGGAAGAAAGTGCCTATGTTTTACTTTCTTGTTACATACGATTCTCAAAAATGTTTCTATATATTACCTATTATTTTTTCCTATAAATAATAGAGTAGCTTTGCTTTTAATGCTCCTTATTATAAATTTTTATTGGTAAGGTGTCAAACTTCTGTGTTGGGGGTCCAGAGTTCAATCCTTGATCCCAGTACAGATTTATCTGATTGCCAAACCCTTCCTTCAGCTCTGACAAGGCGTGTTTTAATCACAACTTGTAAATGTTTGGAATGCTAAGCCTCCAGCGTGGTTTGGATCCCACGTTAAACTGTAGGTCCTCCATTTCATCTCACAACCACCCTACCATTACACATTAGCGTAAGTGCGTATAATCCGAACGGGTAGTAAGACGCGGTGATGATGATAATAATAATATTATAAATTTTGTACCGAATTATTAATATGAAGTAAATAGCTGCTAACTTCCTAAATTTATTCATAATTATTAATAATGAAATTCGAAAATGAAAGCTAAAAACTATACTTTGTTTCTTTACGAACATGATTTTTCTTGACATTAATATTTGCATTCAAATTTACAATGAAATATATGTTACTGTACTTGTTGTAGCTCAATGCTTGAATTAGCAATGGAAATTGAGTTTCAATAAATAGTTTGGTGTTTCAATTGTTTTTCTCCCTCTCTTTATATTACCCCTCTATCTATTCTATTTCTTCCTTTTTTGTAACATGTACATGGCATACCTTACTAAAAAAATAGTGACTCTTGTAATATATAATTTTTGTCCTGCTTTTTCTATATAATGGATAGCTCAGTGGTTAGAGCATTGGCGTACTAAGCCAAAGGTCCGGGGTTTGACTCCCGTGTCCAGGTGTCATTTTTCACTTTTCAAACTAAATAAAAATATGGCTACCATCCACCTATACCTCTTAATAACACAATATTTCAAATTAAAATTAGATAAATAAGGTTACCGTTGGCTACACTATAAGAGATATTATTTTAATATTGTGTGCTTGTTTTGTATTTTGATGAGTGTACCTGGAAAAAAAATTGCCGTGAACCATAGAAAGGTCCAACCGGGGAAATGGAATTTTGGGGGCTCTCCTTCTACAAATGCTGTGCTTTAGAAAAATATTAAAGAAAGTCGATTCGTAAAATTGGCCATATTATACAAGCGCTAGTTTATTAAAATAATATCTATATTCATTTGTAAACTATTATTAGTTATTATCTAGATGTATATGTGTTTAGGTCTTGGATATGGTCTAGAGCGTTGAGGCGTCGTTCTTTTATGGAGCTGAATAACCAACTCTGAAGGTCTTTGAATCGAATACTGGCATCGAAGAACATAGGTAAGCTACTAGTTATTCGAGGTTGACTATAAGTAGCCTATATTAAAAGACCGTAAAATAATAATAATAATAATAATAATAATAATAATAATAGATAAGAATTTCATATACCTTAACTTGCCGAAAGCAATACCGCACCAAAAATCATATAATAGCCCTCAGTTCATTGAGGGAAAATTAAAACTTTAAACCAAGTCTATAGTCTAATCGTCGTAGCAAGAATCTTTTACCTAAAACACAAAATAGTAAGTAGCATCATTGAAGATTTCCCATGTTTGTCAAAGTTGACACTATCTGCCAAAGTGACGGTTACAAATCATACGATTTGTTGGGTTAATATACAGTATGGTAGTAAAATTAGTAATTTTTTGAACTCTCAGTTAAGGTTGCTTCTGTAGTGATATGACTATTATCACAAAAGTTACTTATTTTAGACTTTAAAAAAACTCTATATAAAAGTGTACTTGTATATTAATCATTTATTATTATTATTTAGCACCGCGTATTACTACCCGTTCGGGTTATACGTTTTAAGTACTAATTACGCTAATGGATTAGGAATTGGGAAGGTTGGATTAGAGGAAGTAAACCCGCATTTGCGCGGAGGGAGAGTGGAGAATCATTTAAGAAAAACCATCCCCAGTTCACCCGACCGAGATTCGAACCTCGATCTCCCCGTCCTCAGCAGTCGAGCTAAACACGACTCCCGCGTTAGCCAACTATACCACCGAGGAGGGTATATCAATCGGTTTATACATTTTTTTGTTGGTGCTTTTTAAATGCTATGTAAAAACTAACATATCTCAAAAAATATCTATTTTTGTATATTGTGATAGTGGATCATTAATTTTATCCGGAAAATTCTAGAGACTGGCCTCGGAAACTTAACTAATAAATATAAAATCAACTATAGTTTATAAATTTTTTTATAACAATTTAGATGGTCATACATATAATAATAAGTGTTTTTTATAAACTAAATCTTTTAGATCCGGCTATCGGGTCTCGTATAACTATTTGTTAAATAATACTAAATTGAATGCATTTCGTTTGATCGAGATGACTTCCAAACTCACATTAAATATCTAATACCCAAACTTGCTTAGCCCTCCTCCTTAGCTACCATAGAAGCTTCTTTGGTTTCTAAAATAACTATATAAACTGACATATTTTTTGTATTTAGATAAGTCATTGGATCTTAAAAGTAAACAAAAAATACTATGTATATATTTATATCCTGCGTTTAAGTAAACCAATAAAGCCCTAATTATCTTTCTTATACGGGGCTCCACATAATGATTTGCAAGGGGCGAGCATATATTAACTAGACGTGAATACATCAATGACTTTATTGACCACCGTTTCCCTGAGTCTCTTGGCAGTGTAACAGATAAATAGCTTGGTGCAATCCGGTGTCATTGCTATTTCTTAGTAGTGTAGTAGTGCTCATCAGACTCAATGTCAGTGATTGAGATAGTCCACACACGATCATTTTAATAATTTTGTCGACGGACTGTCCAAATGAAAAACTCGTCACTTGGAGCGAGATGCATGAAGCCATTTTCATTCCAGTTTTGGAGGTAATCGCAAAACTATAATCGATGTTAAATGCAGTTTTAATAGGTTTTGGAATAACATGAAGAGGTTTTCAAATCTGCACGCCGTCGATATCGCCTTGTGGTTTTATCGCTACCAGTCTTCGCTCGCTTTTGTTGAATTTCCCTTACATTAGTGGTTGCTTTACCTTCACTTTCCGATGTTGTATGCGATCATTTCTTTACACTCTCGAGATTATATTTCTGGTCGTCCTTTTCCAGACTTTGTTAAGATATTCTTATGAACTTTCTTCTAACTACCGGTTATTATCGCTCACCTAGATACAATTTTGTGGCTATCCATTCCTATCAATGCTGCACCAGTCCACATCGCCTCTCTATACGCATTATCACGGATGCACCCGCTTCGGTGGCCACGTGGTCTAGCGCGATACTTTTTTAGTTGGCTATACTGCCGATGACGAGGAGATTGAGGTTCGAATTTCGGTCGGGTGTACTGAGATTGAGTTTTTTTACAATGGTTTTTCACTCTTCCTCCACGCTAACGCGAGTACACTTCCTTAAATATAACCTTTATAAACCCTAAATCCACTAGCGTACTCCGTACTTAAGCGTATATCCCGAAAGGGTAGTATAAGACGCGGTACAAAAAAAAAGTGCGAACGCGGTCGATATATCTCTGTTCTTCGCTGTGGTTGACTCTGTTTGCCATTGTTCACATATGCCTGCAATTAAACATACATGTAGACTAGTTCATATTATCACTACTTATGTTCTGGACCCCTAGCAAATGGTTATCTGGGACTTTGTACACATACTTAGCTTGCTTAACTATTTTTTACAAACTAACAGATAAATTCAGATGTCATAAATAATAAATTAACACGAGGCAATTAACTTATTTAGATCACAACAACCGATATAAATGTGTTATATATTGATCCTAGATAGGTTTTCATAAATACGTTTAAAGTTTAATTATCTAAAACGAGCAACATGTACATTTCTATTACTTTCTCAGACATCACATATCAAGAGTAAAAATGAATAATCATTCCAAACAGGTGCCTTAGTATAAATATTTTATAGTTTGGTCAATTTAAACATATATTAATTATTGTGTAAATTTTATTCCAGGCACACGCAGCTCTCAACCAAACAATAAAATTGTCTAATATATATAATTACTAAAAACACTTTATTTTAAATGGTATATGAATAGTTATACTACCACCCATAACAGTGGGCACGTGGTTTAAATGTAAAATTCATTTAGTCTGGTCTGCCAGTGACGGAGAGTACGGGGTTCCAACTCAGACTGGGTGTACAGTGGGCTTTGTTCCTTCCTCGCAAATGTGGGTGTATTTCCTTCCTGTTCAACCTTCCCAACTCCTACATTAGCGTGAAAGGTTAGTGATACACTTTGGAAATATTATGTTTCTAGCCAGCCATGTTTAGCAGCAAACAACATTCTAAGGTCACGTCACGATGGTTATTTTTAAACTTGGGAATGTCAGGGGCTAGCTCGTGGCAGGAAATGCCTGCCATTGTGATGCAATAGAAAAACTGGACAGTTCAGACGCAAACAACAATTTAATTATGTACACCCATAGGCATTAAAACAAATGCATAATGTCAAATACAATAATATGTTATTTCAAGTTGTATAGTTTGTATAAAAACGTATAAAACTATTCTAAACTTCAAGACGTCTTGTGTGTTAACAAAAAAATATTATTACACCATAAAGCTTGGGAAATTTACATCATTAAACATTTCAAGGTAAATAAACATTTTATCTTTGTCTCTCCCATGTGCATTATTGTGTTGAGTATGTAAGAATGTTTTGTAACTTTACATTACTCTTTTAAAAAAAACTACATATTAAAGAAGACGTTAGTTTGAGAACTATTGTATTCAACCTCTATTCGGTGATCGGATGGTATACTCTAAAGCGTCATTCTCATTATAGACTGGACTGCCGATGAAGAAGAGATAGAGGTTTGAATTCTGGTTGGGTGTATTGAAGGGGATTTTTCTTAAATGGTTCTCACCACTCTCTCTCTCCCCCCCCCCCCCCCCCNGGTACACTTCCTCTCCATTCAAACTTTCTCATCCCTAAAACAATAGCTTAATTAGTACATATGCGTATAATCCTAACGAATAGTAAGAAGCGATGCTAAAATATGTTTAGATATAAAAAAGTATATTCTAATTATAAAACTATTTTTTGTATAATTCTAGTTTTGCTGTTATTTCAAAGTCACACGAATATAAAATAATCTAAGAAAGTATCGGTGGGCACGCGAACCAGACATCAAGCTCAACTATTCTTGTTTTCCGGTAACAGGAAGGCTGGGACTTGTATCCAAGCTGGTTGTAATTAGAGCGGTTCTTCCTTCCTAAATGGTTTTCCACTACCCCCTAATCGCAAATGTGGGCACACTTCTTCCAAATTATTTCTTTGTCACTCCTTGCCCAATAGTATACCATAGTAAAATGTAGTAAGACATGATGGATATATATATAATCTGAAAGTACTGTATCTTATAATTGATATACACGAGTGTGGTGACCTGGCGGTCTAGGGGTAAGGTGTCAGACTTCTGTGCTGGCGGCCGGGGTTCAATCCTCGGTCCCGGCAAAGATTTATCTGATTACCAAACCCTTCCTTCACCTCTGACAAGGCATCTTGTGGATGTGGGGAATGCCAGGCCTCCACCGTGGTTCGGATTCCACGTTAAACTGTAGGTCCTCCATTTCATCTAACAATCACCCTACCATTACACATTAGCGTAAGTGCGTATAACCCGAACGGGTAGTAAGACGTGGTACTAATAAAATAATATACACGAGTGAACCCTTTCAGAAACGTTTAGATGGTCTTTGTAAAAGGAATCAAGGAGCCTTTTCACATATATTTGTTCTTACTTTTAATAGCAGTCTTATCTCACTCAACATATTTATTTACGGAATATAGCCTATCTGTCAGTTGGCTCTAATAACTGCAATTACTCCGTCATCCACGTGTTAACCGGTTATTTATTGCTGTGAGGTCGACCGTTAGATTAAAGCCTCCGATCTCGGAGGCCAAGGTTTGTTTCTATCCGGTTGTCTTTCAATGCTAACATTCTCATTTCCAGGGGAAACAAATATTATTGTACAGTTACGTTGAAAACTCCACGGCTTATTACCTATTCGGTCAATCCGCATATTTACACCAATGGAGTATAGGAAATAAAGATAAAATTTAGAGGAAGTGTATCCGCATTTGGCGGCAGTTTGTGATATGAGAAGAATTTAGTAAAACAAATTTAGCACCCGTTCGAATTATACGTTTATGATTTTATAAGGACTATGACAGTTATATATAGATAACTTATACTGGCATTTTCGTATAGGAAGAGGGGAAAACCATTCTGGAAAAAATCACCCTCACTACACCCGACCGAGATTCGAACACTGTCCTCTCTGTCACTAGCGAATAAGACAAGACGACACTGGTGCTTTTATCCACGTATCTCCGTTGCTTGTTACTACTTTAAAATTACTTACCTCGTGGTTAATGGTTTCACTTAAAGAGTGTGAATGGCGAAGATAGTTTACAGGAAGTGCACCCGCATTAGCGTGAAGAGGGAAATGGAAAATCCACCTGTGAGAAACCACCTCAAGAAGATCTGGCTGAGATTCGAACCTTGACTTTGTCACGACCTATTTAGTTGTTGAGACTGATGACCTAGACAAGTTGGTCGAAGTTAATGGAAATAATGGACGTTCTATCTGGCAAAGTTAGGTAAGGTTCGGCTCTCTTTGAACTATTCCTGTTAATTTTCGTTATGAATGTTCACCATGCATGAACAAGGTGCCTTTATTTAAGGTCTAAATAGAGCAATTTCTTTTGAAGAACGAATTTAATTAATATAGGATATAAAAATTAAACCCTAAGACTTCCAGTAACCTGCGTTTGACATGCATAAGTAAAACGAACATTATATACTTGGTTTCTTGATAACAAAGAAATCAAGTATAAAATGTATAATTTTACGTTTTCATATCAAGAATTTCTCATATCATCTTTTTACTTTATCTCTATCTTACAGGTAGAGAAAGTATTGTGATCGTCAAAGAAATTGGACTCGAGATTTTGATGAATCTCGACGTTTCATGACCCCTCGAATCCGAAAAAAATTGTTTTTGAATTTCCGTCTGTCTGTCTGTCTGTCTGTCTGTACCTCCAACTAGAGCCTAAACTATTTTACCGATCGGGCTAAAACTTGGTATCTAGGGTTTTCATAGGGTTGCCTCAAGGGGTTATTTGGAATTGGATATCCAATCCTAAAATTAAGGGTAGTTTACTGAAGGGCAAAAAGAGAAAAAGTCGATTTTCTCAAAATCGTCTCCAACGATTTTGATTAAATATAGTTTCTGAACATTTATAAATATTACAAACAAAATGGCTTCTTTCAATATTTCGGTAAAATGACTTTAAGGGCTCCGGTCTGATGCGTTTTTTTTAATAATTAATACCCCCAAAACTATTTGAGATATGAAATTACTTATCGCTACAAATATGTAGGTATCTTTATAATACTAATATTTTATAAGAATCATATTTTTATAAAACCAATAACTTTCAAACTATACGTAAATATATATAGTTTTTAACTTTTCGAACACAAAAGGTAAAAGTATTGCGACCGCAAAAGAAAATCTAACCTGAAATGTTGATGGAAGTCGACGTCTCAAGACCC